>JABUQX010013529.1:0-17036 GCA_015478945.1 Trachelipus rathkii
CACTACAATTAGAGTTAATCTCCCGAGGATATAAGGCGTGAGCAGACAGGTAATAGCGCCAGAAATGGTTTGTCTGGACTGGTTGATCTTAGATTAAAAGCGACTTTTGAGGCATTAGTAAGAAGAATTGTCTCGTCCTCAATGCGAGGAGGAAAGCCTTAAATACTAAAGGATATGTTTATAAAAAATATATTTATACATATACATACATAAATAATATCAAATAATACTAATTTTACTACTTCTATTATAATTTAATATAATAAATATTTATTATAAATACAATGAATATTTCAAATATAACGGTCTATTAAAATACATATCCAGATAATAGACAAAATTAACTATAGTATTATGATTAAAATAATCAAGCTTCAATATAAATTTTTTAATATATATATTTATATTATAACATATTACCATATTGCTTATATTTTATACTATACTATACTATATTATATACTATTTATATTTATACTCTATATATATCTATATATTCTAATATATTATCACATTCTATTTATATATATATATTATATAAATATATCTAACTATAACAGTATCTATATTATATATATATTATATAATATTTAAGTTATATATATTGATATATAAGATATATATCAAATATATTTTATATTATATATTACCTAATCTACTATATTAATAAATAGCTTTTGAATGGAAATTACGCACTATATATATATACTCACTCTTAATAACTAAATAAGAGTATATTATATCAATATTAAAATTAAAAATAAAAATAAAAAATAATAGTATAATATAAATATTTAAGTATAATAAATAATTACACAATAATATAAATAAAAAAGTTTATAACATAAGAAAAAATATTAAATCTATAAGTCTAATAATATATATCTAATATGTTAAAAATATAAATATTATTACAAAAAATAAATAAATAAGTGAAACACTAAACATAGTAATAAGTATAACAACGATATAGCTATTCTTATGTCATTTGTAACTACACAATTTCTGGTCATTTCTGTAAAGTGGAAATGGAGTGATTTTCTTTTAGATACTGAAACCAAAGCACAAAGACTTATTTGTTTCACATTTCGTTACTTAATAAATAAACACATGCAATAAAAATTCTCATACAGTTCCATAATAAGAAATAAAGGGGCACTAGCAACTCAAAAAATATAAGTCTAGCGGGGGTCGCAACTGTACTTAGTTACGCAATTATGTATATATACTATCCTCATATTAATACTATATACTCTAATTTATATATAATATACTAATAAGAAAAATGTAAATATAACTACGATTATAATATACTCTTATAACTCATATATTAATATAAAATATCCTAATAATAAAATTATATTCTTATATATAATTTATAAATATATATATATATATTATATATATATATATATAATCTATATATAACGTATAATTAATTATTATTATATTACTATAATAATATATTGATATTACCACTAGCAAAATTAAATAACTTTTCCTATAAAGAAACTTGATACTGCATTAATTTAGATACATAATTTAAACAAACAATAAAAATATTGTTCAACATCAATCTTACGGTTCTCTATATAATATACTCGTATATATTTTAATTATCAAAATTTATTACTAAAATTAAATTACTTATAAAAATTAATATTTTCTTAATAGGTCTAAAAAACTAATAACACAATTGTGAAAATCATACCATTTAATTAAAGAGTAGTACAACTCTTCAATAATATTTAATATAAAATAAATTAACAATAAATATTTGAAAATCTTTTTTTATATTTTTTATTAACTGTAATTGATACTAACTCAAATACTATTAATTACTTTATTATATAATATTTTATTTAAAACAAATCATTTCTTTTTCAATTCCTAATATTGATAAATCTATCTTTATAAATCCATAATAAATTTATTACTTTTGAGCAATACATTTGTTGAATCATTTGCATAAATTATAGCTACTTGTGAGTTCTCACTTACAATCATAAGCGTATTTTTTTATGTATGACTTTGTTTGTGCGTTGCGAATCAGAGATAAGATAATAATTATTCCTAATACTACGTAAATAACTTGTTTCCTATATATTTTATTATTTACTATTTCTCAAATATTTATCTCATAAATCTTTAATAATTTAATTATCATACATATTAAAAAATAATTTACCAATATTATATTATACAATTATATATAATATATATACTAATTAAAATATAACTAATATTTAAATTTATAATATATATGATATATATAATATGTAATTGGTCTATATATATCTCTAAATCTAGGTCCTACAGAAAAAAGTTCTTCTAGCTCTCTTACTAGACTCTACTAGGATCCTATAACACAGGCACATGAATCCTATCTAATATGTAATTAGTAGTCTATGTAACAATTTTGTTCATGGAGAGTGAAGTAATACAGAATATCTAAGAATATAGTTCGTCTCTATAATAAGAATAATTAAGTTTAAAAGTAGTGAGTACAACTATAGAAAACGATTATAGTATTCGCTGATGTAACTATTAATCATATTTTTAGTTCGAATCGGGTCCCAACAATTTTGTGTGTCCAAAAAAGGGAAAAAATTCTTATTTTTTTTTTTTTTTAAACGTAAATAAATTTGTACTATATGATAAGCAAAAAGGTACTGTAATTACTCGGGTCTCTCCGGCATCTGGGGGAAGAGGGGGGACGAAGACACAATATTTAGTAAAATAAACGGGTTTTCAATTTGATTTCTTGACATAAAATGAGCCTTGCAGAATGTGCCTCAATAGAGAAAATATATTTTTTAACAGTATGATCTCAAGTAATCAAGTTTATACTTATAACAACAAAAAAATTACATTTTTACAGATTTATCTCACCAAGTTCTGATTATTCTTATTACCACTCTTTTTTATATTATGTCTAATATAGTTATTTTCTTGTACTATCTCAGTAGTCTTGGAGATTATTAAATATAAATAAAAATTAAAACGTATAAAAAATTATCTTATTATATTTTTATTTTCAATAACAAAATTTATTACGAGTCATTATCTATATATTTATGGTATTTTATTAGTTTATCTTGTACTATTAATCTAGTTTATTGAGAGGATTGATGGGTGTATATTTATTATTATTGGCAATTATATATATATTATAACTTATATTATATTTTATTTAATTTTATTTATAATACAAAAATCTTCCCATAAAACATGTATTATTTACTAGAGCCTAATAGTACTGTTGACACCAGCCATTTTCTTCCTTCTTGGCCAGAGAATTACTGACAATCATATCGAGCCTCTAAGGAAAAACATTTTTAAATCCTGAAATTAGATGGTTATTTTTAGAAATAGCAGTCACTTTTAAGAGTAATAATTTAATTCACAGTGTATGATATTAATTTAGGGTATACTATACTTTTTCGTTCGCAATAGTTCTCTTCCATTTTGGTACATCGAAAGCCGAGTTAAGTTACTAATATCGGAAAGTATTTCCAGGATGTTTTAATGTCTCTATTATTAAGTTTTTAATATTGTGATTAGTGAATATCACAGATTTTTTCTTATATATATGGTAGTGAAACTTACTACAGAGAATTATATGCAAGCTACCTATGTGTTATTAACTCTAACATCAAATTATAATATTACAAAATACGAAGAAAGAAAAGTAATCTTACATATAGTTAAAAGGAATATTACTTATTGTTGGTAAATCTCTTGGCAAAAATTTGTTATAGTGCTGAAATAACTGTATAATAGAAAAAAATAAAAAACATAAAAACATTCTATAAATCATAAAATATAACATTATATAGTAACTTACACAGTAGCCTAGGAAATTAGAATTAAGACATTTCTATGGAATATCACTTTGAATAAAATTATCTAGTTAGTCGAAATAAATTGTTATATAAAAAAAACATATATAAATATACATGGTATTTAATTAAATAAATTATATCAAAATTATATATATAATTGATTAACTATTATTTTTTTTTTTAGCTGATTTTTTATGTTATCATCATAATATTATTTATATATCCTATCTATTAGGGGGGGGAGGGCGGTATTATATTATGTGTGTTTACGAATTTGAGGTATTTTAAAATTACGCTGTGAATTAAAGTTAGGGTTTGAGCTTCTGTATTGTGCTCATGGTAAATGAGGGTCAGCTGATATGGTGGTATATTCACCAATGTGGACGGGAATACTATCGCCGCTATAGTAATCAAGATCGTCCATGTTGATATTTTTTCCGTATTGAGAGCGCCTTTGTGGACGCGTGTAATGCTGTCTGATCATAGGCGTATTTTTCTCAGTATTTTTATAATATATATCTTAAGATAGTTTATTCATGAGTAGGTGTTATTCCGAGTAGACTCTTTTTTCTCTTACTTTGTTATTGTATGTATATATCATCATATCTCTTATACTAACGTAGTATCAACATAAGAATCACTCAGATAGAGATACCTGAACAATACTACTAAACATAGTACGTTGCTCATATGTATTTTCCAGGATACTTCCCTATTTTAAGTTGATCACTTATATTAGATATAATATTGTATACTTTTAAAATTAAGGATAAATATATATGCAAATATATTATTTATATAGTAAATCACTTAAATTTATATTTTAATACACTATATAGATATAACAAGTAATAAATACAAAATGTTCATCTAAATTATAAATCGGAGTTTCTAATTTATAATAATATCATAATATTCTTATTGCCAATTATTATTAATTAAATTTATGTATTATTATTTTATTTATTAATTCATACTTTCCTTATCAAAAACATTGTATTATATCTAAGTATATACTAAAAAAATGTAATGCCCGTTCCCGCTGTTAACCATTGTAAATGTATATATTTGAGATAGAGGAGAACATTTAATTAACCAAATGGATTAGTTTAACAATGATTAATCATAATAAACAATATAATTTAATGGATATTAAATATTTTTAAATAATCATATATAATTTCCAAAATAGACAATATAATGATTGACTAATTGTGTTTATTTAAATAAGATTATTGAGATACACCAATGAATCAATAGATAATATTATATATAATAATAATAATAAAGTCATAATTTAATAAATAAACTATAGTTTAATTTAAAAAATAATAATAATATATTAAAATACATAATTAATATGGCTTTTAACCGAACATAAGATTACATAATATAAGATAGTATTAATTTAAATAAAGGTGTATAGATAATAAAAAATTTAAAAAAGTATAATAATAATAACCTGTTGAATAATAATGATCATAAAATATAATAAAAATAAAATGATATAATGAAATAAGATAATACATATATATAATATCACTAATAAAATCATAATATGTATATAAAATACTATTCAAAGAGGCCAGACGACGATTGGCAGGGTGGTTTTTCTTACTTACTCACAATATTATAAAGGTTCGACCTTTTATTAATATTAGCAATGATGGAGTGTACATATAAAGACTCAGAAACTTGACATAAGTATTATTCAATATAAATTATTTTATTATATTTTTTATCACAATATAATTATTGTATAATATATTTATATTTTTTAGGTATCAATAATTACATCTATTATGTATTATTATTATTTTTATTATTCAATATATTATTAGCTATTATTATTCATTATTAATATATATTATTATTTATATTTTAATCTGAGTTTTTAGCTGTTGACGATTGTAAATTGAACTAGACCTTTTTAGTTATTTAAATTATTCGCACCTATAGCAGGTAAAGATTAGTCGAAATCTTCTAAATTATTTTACTAGATTATAATTAATTCTTTAATAGATTTCAACACAAATTTCTCTATTAATCCTTATCATTTATCTATATCGCAACAGGTTTCTTCTTAATATAATTTTTTTTATATCTACATATTTTTTGTTTTTAATAAAACAAATAGTTATGTGGACTTTAGGTGCTGCTTTGAAACAGAAACAGTTTCATTATTCACAATAATTTTCTCATTTAATTTACAATCAATTAATTAGCGTAATAATTAAGGATGTTTATATCTACGAATTGAACTAGTAAAATGAAAATATATAAAGTGCGGTGAACTGTATTATTCAATCGAAATGTTAGCTAGTGTCGTTCAAAAAATACGAATCACACTTGTCTAGCTCGACAATATCATTAGTATAGGTATTCAATTGCAAATTATATTTTAAATTATATATATAAATATTTAATTTATAATTTATATAATAATATCTATATATATCTTATATTTTATCTCTATATATTATATTAATATATAGTTAATATATATATATGTTATATATAATAAATTATATATATATAGTACTATAGATACAAATATTATAATAATAGAGATTATATAATATAGAAATAATTAAACTAATAAAATAAGTATGATTAAATAGTATTAGTATAAAATTCTTGATACTCTCAAATAATACACAATGAGTAGAGATGAGTGACAATGTGTTTTTCTTCCGAGTGACAAAACTAAACTACAAAATATACTATCAATTTTTTAGGGGATATTACATTATGCTGCGACTTTGCATAAAGAATATGTCGATGTGATAAAATTGTATAAAATACTACAGGTAATGAGTTTTCTGCTTAAATTATAACTATTATACGATTATGAGCTTTGCTATACAGAATATAATAATTAATTTTTTAACAAGTATTTTATAATCTCGAGGAATAGTGGAGGATGAGGGAACTATACCTTTTTCATTACATTTCTAAAGTGTTTAAACACTTTAATTAACTAATAACATTTATTTTTAATTAACATATAAGATTCTTTCACGCTATATCACAATTATAAAATGCTTATTAAGGATGATTTAACTTTTAGTTCATATATATGCATGTTATATAACAACTGAAAACTTATGTTATTATGTTTGTTAATATTATTTAAAGATTAAGTATTCATCTTATTATAACATATTGTTTTATGAAGTATTAGACAATTTTATATCAAATTGAAACTGAAAAAAATCTCAAAGGATCTTTAAAATACAATTAAATTTATTCTAATATTTATCTCCCTTATAATTGAATTTTTAAAATCAGTAACTTAATTGATTACTCAAATTATTTTCTGTGAATTTTTGATGTAGATTTTAAATTTATTAATTTTCTAATTACCACCTCTGCACAAAATGTGCAAAAAATACTGTAGTTATTATTTATTCATTTTATTCTGTGCTCTTCTGATAAGAACAGCGCCTATTTTGAGACGTATTTCTTAATTATCATCCAGAATTTAGATTTACTCATCGAGTTTCGAATGTTTTAAACTTTTACGTGTACTACAACTCGTTACTTTCGAGATACTTTTTCAGTATATACAGTATATTGATTAATGAGTGAAATTTATTGTGTTTATGTTTGGATATCCCGTAAACATTTTATTTGTTCCTTTGCTCCTAAAAGACAATAGACTTTCTTAAATGGGAACTATGTAAAACTCTTTACATAATAATTCGTTAGCTATATGAAATATTCAATTAGTGTAATAATAAATAATAATAATTAAATGTACAATAAAAATTAATAATATAAAATAGAGTAAAATAATAATAATAATATGGTATACAAAAATAAAATAAATAATAATTATACTTAATTTTCTATAAATAAATAATATTAATAATAATAATAATATAAATAATAATAAATAATAATAATAATAATAATAAATTAATATTAATATTATATTATAATAATAAAAATAATAATACGTAATAATAATTATTATTAATTATTTGAAATTATATATTAATAATTTTATTATTATTTATTATTTATTATATTTATAATTATTATTATTCATTATTATATTTATTGTAATAATACTTGAAATAAATAAATATTCTTATTGTATGATTATTGTATTATTATTATTTTTATTATTCATATCTTATATAGTTTTTATATAATATTATTGAATATAATTATTTAATTAAATTATTAATATTATTATCTAATTTATTATTATTATATATTATGTATTATTATAATATTATTATTATATTTTATTATTTTCAGCTTCTCGCTGAATATTTTCTACTGCAATGACTCGAGATTAATTACATGACTCTAGTTTGCCTGCTGAGCGTGGGCAAAAGAAGAATAGAAATTAATAAATTATATATTGAGATATGTATATTGATAGATCTTTACAGAGTGTAGAGTATAATTATTCGCTATTAATAATATAAAGGGAACGAACGTTCGTGCTTGTCATGAAAACTATCGGGAACAAATACACCAAACCCAACAGTTTCCATTTGCCTCTTTTAAGTGTAAAATGAATCAGAACTCCCCTATTCCAACTATCGATCTGCGACATAGATTAAGTAAAGTTTTAGTTGAATATCTGACAGAATGAACCTTTATTATATCAAATCATTAAAGAGAGCAATGAAGGGAGCGATTAAGGGAATGATTTGAATTAGAATTGAAAGCAGGTGAGGAAGTGTAACGTATTATAAAGGGATATAAAGATATAATCAGTTTTGAGTAATAGAGGTCCAGCATGTGAAACATGTTAAAGGTGAGGGTCGAATAAGGTAAGGAAGATGGTAAAACTGTTATTGTTAAGCATGGGGGGACCATATGTGATGTAGCAGGAGTGCATTTAATGCTTTATCTTAAGATTTATGCAGTAGTAATCCAGAGGAAAGAGTTATTAATTTTTTAGTTAAAAAACCAGGTTTTTCACGAAAAACGAGTTAATGAAATGATTTGGTATTAAACAAAATATTGCGCAAATTTCACACAATTAAAAAATTGTAAGTTTAGAATACAAAGGAATAACCTCAAACATTTTAATGATTTCTTCTGCTTTTCTTCTGTTTTTTTTTTTTTTTTTTTTTTTTTGTTTTTTTTTTTTTGAAAAATTTGTCATAGTTTTTAAACCATAGAAACAGAATAGACCAAGAATGGCCAAGACAGTATTATTTTTTTTTAAGGAGGAAGTGCTGATAAAGAGAAACCCGAGAACGAAGATGAAAAACTGGGAGGAGATTAGGAGACAGAAAATTTGAAATGATTAGTAGGAACCTGAATTAATGAAAAAGAAGAAGAGTGGAGCGATGATATGGGGAATGAACAAGTTAATGAAATGAATTAGATAATTAATCTACAAAAGATAATACAAAGGTTGGAAGGAGTGGTTAATATGATGTAAAGGAATAAAGAGAATTGGAGAAATGTAATGAATGTGAATTATTAATTTTTTTGTGTTAAATCGATAAAAATGCACGCAGAGACATGAGGTGCTAAATAGGTTAAAAAGAATACAAAGATCAGGAGTGGCTATTATTAATGATACAAAAGGTGCGAATTGAAATCGAGTGTAAGTTGAGAAACTTGACTCTTGATAAAATGGAGATTAAAAGAAAAAAGGAGATTTGAGAACACGAACTTTAAGAATAATCTCTAATCTTTAATGGTGTAATTTGATTAGAGGGATCAGACATTATTGCCTATTAAAAAGAGGGAAGCGTGGGGTTTAGTTAAATATAGGGATGAAATCAGAATGAATAAGTGATTTTTCGTTCTATTAAAAAAAAAATAACAAAAACAAAATCACCCTAAAACAAAAAAGTTTAAAGAAATTGAATAAACTGGGAAGAAAAAAATTTTGATGTTTTATTAAAACACGATTAAATGGGACAGAGTCAAAAAGAAGATGTATACTCCTTTGTGAGAAATTTTAGGATGATAACAACAAAAGGAAAAAATTGAAAAGGAGGAAAGAAATTAAGATGTGTCTGTTTTTACTGTATGAGATAACCACGGACGACCCAGTAAGGCTAGAATTGGTGCAATAGAAAGGTTTTGAAGACTGGATAAAGAAGAAGAGAGTACGCGCCACCCTACGATAACCCAAGATACCAACGGTATTTGGTTTCACAGGAGAGTTTTTATTAATTATTATATAATAACAAGAACGTTGTTTTAAGGAAGTATTATAATTAAAAAAAGGAGTGATGGGATGTACTTTCATTATAAATAAAAATATGCTTACTTAGGTTTACTTAAGCGGTGATGTAATCAAAATTTTAAAGAGAAAGATAAAGCAAAATAGAAGTATAAACGCAAGGAAAAGATTTATTGGAACGCACGCAAGCGGGGGGATCAGTGAGGTGGAAAATCGTGGGAGCGGAAGGATGAGAGATAAGCCGGTTCACAAAAGGTCAGCAAAGAAGCAGTGCATCTCTGGATACTGGTGAGTTAAGAAAACTGTGACTGGTGTATGGATCGAAAAAGATGCGTCAAGAGGTTTTGGTTATGACAAAAGGTGGTTGAAGTAAAATTGAGGATTTCAAAGTGGTATAAGAAAGTAGATTAGAACCTAGTTTTCATTTATTTGTTTAATGGAAGAAATAGTAAGGGAGGTTAAATAGTGACCCTACCAGGCGGACAGATTTTTTATTTTTGGTGGTTTCTGACCTGATATATTTCATCATTATTAGGATGAAGTTATACAAAAGTAAGAAGAGTTTATAAGAAGCAAAAAGTCTGGTTAGGACTAAATGAATAAGGTTTTCAGAAGATCGCACAAGGTTTTAAAGTATTAAAGATATGTAGGGGTTAAAATTTTATACGTGAATATATAATAAAAAAAGGTGTGTGGTTAAGAAACAATTATAAAGTGTAGTAAATAGGAAGGTGTAAAGTTTTCCCCGAAATTCATAAAAGAAAGATTTTTTTTTTTTTTTTTTTTGGTGACAGAAATGGGAGTAAGAAATTAACTTTGAATAAATCGTTGGTGGGGCAAGTGAATTGGTTAAGTGGTCAGACGAGACCTGATCTGTGTTATTCTGTGAGCGAAAAGAGTAGATTTCTCAAGGGGGTAAAGTGGAAGAAATGAGAAAATTAACTAATACAAAAAGGGGAAAGAATACCAATATTCATGGCTGAGTACGCCTGAAGGTAAGATTGAAGTAGAAGCTTATACCGATGCATCTTATGGTATGGAAAAAAGTGTTAGTCCTCAGGTAAGGAATATTGTGGCTCTTAATTATGGAAAAGGAAGTATATGTTCTATTGCTTGGAAGTCTAGGTGTATGAAAAGGGTTGCGAGATCTACGATTGAGGCTGAAGCTATTGCATTTATAGAAGGTACACAAGCAGGTATATATTTGGAAGAATGTTGGAGAGAGGCTGTTGGTGGTGAGTGTCTGCAGATTAAGGTGTATACTGACAGTAAGACTGAGGAATACAATATATTCAGTGACACAAGTGTTGAGTAAGAGTAGATATTGTGTGGATTAAGTGGATGGTAGAAGAGAAAAAGATTACTCAAGTTGAGTGTGTGGATACAAAGCATCAAATAGTGGGTGTGTTTACAAAAAGAAAAGTAGATGTTGGAGGTATAAAAGAATATGTGAAAGGGGGAAAGAAAGGTATAAGATTGATTGTTTTTTTATTTGTTTCAGTTGATGTGGCATGTTGTGCACTGGGTAGCATGGGAAGAGGATGAATGACAGATGCATGCTCCTTTCAATATGTTGCTCTGCTTTGCTTGTCTCTTGTTTAAGATAAGCCTAATTCTTTATGTGTGTTTTCATTTGTTATTGTTGTTTCTTGTTTCATGTTCTTTTTTTCTCTCATTTTTAGGCAATTGGCATTTAATAATAAAGTTTAAGGGTAATTATTTGTTTTATATTGGAGGTAGGAAGGGATCCGTCCTTCAGACTATAATTGAAAGGTTTCAAGATTTGTTTGGAACACAAAGGCTGTATTTCCATATTTCTAGGGGGGGGTATTCTCTTGTGGCCACAAGAGAATACCCCCAGAAATATGGAGGGGGGGTATTCTCTTGTGGCCACAGTGAGGTTGCTTTTTTGGGAATATCGAACTAGGTTATTGTCTAACTTCAAATCTGATCTCTTTTGTTGTTGGTGTGTTTTGTCTTCTGGTTTAATAAGGTGAATGTATAGTTAATCTCTTTTTTGTTTTGTTGTACTAGTTAGTTTAGATAAATTTTTTTTCAATAATAATAATAATAATAATAATAATAATAATAATAATAATAATAATAATAATAATAATAATAATAATAATAATAGTTGTTTTTCAGTTTTGTATGGCTTGGAATGAAATTTGTTTGCTGCATAATGCTTGATCTTTTATGCTGCTATTACACTGTTTGTGTATCGTTAAGCTAAGTTTCCTTTTCGTTATTTCTTCTTCTTTTGTTTTGATTGAATTTAATTACAAAGATATATTCTTTTCTTTATAGGTGATTATTTATAAGGTGTATAACAATTTGGTGGTTGGATGGGAATTTGCCCCTCAGGATTCTTTTTGTAATATTGTTTCGAGGTTTGTTGGGCACACAAACTGGTTTTCTTTGCTTCTTTCTTTGTATATTCGGTGTGGCCACATTTGATTGAAATAAGGTAGGGTCTAACTTGAACTTTAAATAGAGGTCCATAACATGTCGATTTTCTGGATCTATAATCATAAGGTGAGTGTCGGGTCATTCTTATTGTGCATGTGGTTAGCTTAGATTAAAAAATAATAATAAAATAATAATAATAATAATAATAATAATAATAATAATAATAAAAATAATAATAATAATAATAATAATAATAATAATAATAATAATAATAATAATAATAATAATAATAATAATAATAATAATAATAAATAGTGAGAAGAGCAGGTACACAATATGAAAAATTTATTTATTGTATAAATTGATCAGTAATTGATTTAAGGTAAATGATAATAGATAGGTTTAATTGCACGTACATTTTTTGTTTATTAGTTATAAGTAAACCTGAAAAGTTGTTTTTTTCACCCCAAGTCTTTCAATGTTAGCTGAGAGCAACAATGAATTCAGAAAGGAATAAGAAAGGAGTTAATGTCATAAACAGGAAAGGAAGGAAAAGAATCACAAAATTTTGATGAATAGAAAAATAGATCAGAAACTACGGATGTTATAGAAGGATGAAAGGCGTAACTCCCTAGCTAAGAACTATAGGTTAAACTAATGAGAAAGATATTTGAAGCAGTAAGAGGTTTGAACTATGAGAAAATATGCTTGCGTGGAGAAAAACAAGATTAAAAAAACAAGTAATAAACATTTCCCCCAAAAAAATTTATTTCAAAATCTCTGGAATTCTCTCATTGCTCATTTCAAAAGGGTCTTACCTTGAAACAGAAGAGAGTTATAGGATTTCAAAGAAACAGTTCAGAAACCTACCAAAATTGCAACTATTTTAATTTGGGAACTAAAGTCGCAGAAAATTTTCATTACACTAGTGATAAAATAATAATTTATGAAAATAATAAATTTCCTACAAGAGAATGGTTCAAATTCATGAGAAACACAAAACAACCTTTTAATTCTCTATTCTTACCAGACTTTCTTCTAATTGAGAAATTTGTTCAATATGTTGATCAGTCTCCAGATAATCTTCCTCAAAAATCAATGGCTCCTCTTTTATTTCAATTTCATCTTTGACATCTATGAGTCTATAAATTATTTCTTTCTGAGGAAAAGATAAATATTTAAATGATAAGTTTTATTATAGTAATAATACCAATAATAATAATAATAAAAATAATTAATTCCTTACCGGAACGTTCAACCATTTATCTTGTTCAAAGCTTTGACCATTGTTTCTGACATTTTCTGAACTTTCTGGGCGTTCATCCTTAATTTCGATCTCACTCTTTTTCAACCATGAATCTTGTTCAAAGCTTTGACCATTGTTTCTGAGATCTTGTGAACTTTCTAGCAGTTCATCCTTAATTTTAATCTCACTCTTAACATCCATAATAATCAATTGAAAATTTACTTTGCTAAAATATCTCAATGCGACAAAACCTAAAATTACCGCTTTAAAAACAATTAAAATGTTTATACTAATCTTTATTGAAAGGTCCTTAATTTTAATAAATGATGAAGATTAAATATAGCTTATACAAATGTAGGCAATATAGCCAAAACTGATTCATGTTTTCTTTATTTATTTTGCTTCATTGATTTTAAATTGGCTTCAAAGTCAAAAATGACAAGAATGACACCTAAATGGAAAAATTTGTAAAATATCTTTTCTCATTCTTCAATAAAAAAAAAAAGAAAGAAAAAGAGAGAGAACTAGAGTTGGAAGAGAAAAATGTTAGGTTATGTTAAACACATTTCTACTATAACTTGGTAAAGAAAGCCTAAGGATTAGATAAATTTAATATAAACTTTCGTCAATTTTATTGAAGGGTGTTGTTTTTTCATCCTGAACAAACGGGAAAAGTTGCTGATGAAGATCGGGAGGAGTACCTAAAGGGGAGGGAATTACTCCATTGTCAAAAAGATTTATGTTTTAAACAAAAACGAAAAAAAATATTGCAGTCTCAAATTTTTTTAAATTCTTTTTCACTCCCCAATATTCTAATTATATATTAAAAAAAATTCTTTGTGGCCTCATATTCACATAAGAGATGAATTTTTTTAAATATTTTTAATATATAAGTTTCAGAATATATTTTGGAATATATATATATATATACCCACTCTTTTAATATATTAATGTTTGAATAATATATATATATATATATATATATATATATATATATATATATATATATATATATATATATATATATATATATATATATATATATATATATATATATATATATATATATATATTATATGTATATATATATTATAATATAATTATATATACATATAGCTTATTCGGTATTTGAACAAATATATATATATATAATATATAATATATAATATATATATATATATATATATATATATATATATATATATATATATATATATATATATATATATACCACTCTATTTAATATATTCATGTATATATATATATTATTATATCTATATAACAGAGGGGAGAACCGGTCACTTTTTTAAAAATTTAATATTTGTAAATAAAACATTTTTCAATTTTGGGTAAATTCTTTATTTAGCATTTAATATTTTCTACTATTTTTTAGAACATTAAGTAAAAATTGGGAAATTTTTTTTTTCCACCCCCCCCCCCATAAAACCTAACAAGTTTAAAAAAAATTCCCTCATTTGGAAAAAAAATTTTTTTAAAAATTGAAAAAGAAATTCTAAGACCTGGTGAATCTCGTAGAATTAAGATATCAGAATTTCAATTTAGATGCATATTGGGAAGTCTATTTTTAACATTTTCCATTTAAAAAATTTAAAACATTAAGCTTTTCTTTAAAGTTGTTTTCAATTTTAGGGGGAAAACCGGTCAATATAAACTTATACGGTATAAAAATGTCCCTTTTATTTAGTTTTTAATAATATTTTATTTTAGTTTTTATGTATGGTAGACTATAAGACATTTGTTTAATGTTTTCTATACCTATCTTTCTTCTATCTAGTGTAAGGATAAAAAAAAAAAGTGCAAATCAATACTGTATCATTTTTTTAAGAAATGTGCTTACATACTGGTAATATAAAGTGCCTTTTTTCTTAATAAGTGTAATTATTATTATTATTATTATTATTATTATTATTATTATTATTATTATTAAAAATTATTAAAATGATTGTCATAATTTAAATTATAATATTGTAAATATTTTTTTGTCAAGTTCACATGAAATGTGCGTACATTGTACATACTTGTAAAATAAAGTGCCTATTTTGTTAAAAAGTGCAAACATTATTATTATTATTATTATTATTATTATTATTATTATTATTATTATTATTATAAAGGAGAAAAATGAGGAAGAAAGAAGGATAAATTTGGTGATGTAATGAAATGTATTTTGTGAAGGTCGATATATCATTTTGCATAAAGCATTTAGCCCAGGTCAATATAACATTTTGCACAGTCCAATGAAAGGGCAGAATAAAAGGAAAGAGGAAACTGTAGGTGTTGGTTGAAGTTAAAAGGTGATAGAACAATCTGGTTGTAGTAGAGATTATGGTGGAGGTAGCGTCGGGCGGGGTGACCGGGCCCGCCTCTTTAGGAGGGGTGATTCGGTCCACTCTAAATAAAATAAAAAAAAAAAAAAATAAAAAAAAATTTTTTCGCTCATTTTATAGCCCCATCTTAGTACTACAAGTTTTATTTAGATCATCTTTAATTTTAGAGAGTTTTTATATTTTTAAAAAATATAATAAATTAGGCTATAGAATTCAATAGAATTTCACTTTTGAAAAATGTGAGTTTTTTTAACTTTATTATAAAATGAAAAATTATGGACGGATTTTAATTATTTTTTCAGTGTATGCACTCGAGTATGTTAGCTTTAAACTGGCAAAGTAAATTTTTGATCCAAACAGTATTAGTGGCAAAATCACGGGGCCTAACTTGGTCCGATTCACCATGCCATAAAAATTGATGAAGGGGTGAATCGGACCACCATTGTTTTTCGTATTTTACGTATTATTATTGACGTTTTTATTATGTATAATTAATTTAAATATAATAAATAGTTACTTATATTAAGTAAAAATTAAAATAAAAAATGAAATTTATATAAATGAAATAATCTGTGTCAAAATTTTTGAGCAGAGAGGGGTGAATCGGACCAACCTTATTTTTATTCTTATTTTATTTATCATTATTGACATTTTTATTACTTATTACGAATTTTAAAATGACAAATAATTATTATATTAGTAAAAATTAAACATATAAAACTGTTGAATTTATATGTAAAAGAGGGAAATTTAAACAGATGGTCCGAGTCACTCTCCAGATGGTGGTCCGATTCACCCCTCCACGGTCAGGCTGAAGGAGCTTTATTAAAACTTTAATAAGTGATCCAAGTCACCCCGCCCGATGCTACAGGATGGAACAATTGAGATTCAAAAACAGGGAATCAATTTTTCTACAGTTGAAAGTGCCAATCAAAAAGGAAGAGATGAGAGAGGAGAGAGAGAGAAGAAGAGAGAGAGAGAGAAGAGAGAGAGAGAGAGAGAGAGAGAGAGGAGAGAGA
>JABUQX010013530.1:0-2500 GCA_015478945.1 Trachelipus rathkii
AATTAGAAGTAGGAAAATAAAATTGTAAACACATTAACCTCTCAATCAACCTTAAAGAAGCGGTCCTAAGCACCCAGCTTCAATATATATATATATATATATATATATATATATATTTATATATATATGTGTCTCTTTATATACACATATATATATTTTTTTCAGTGGATTCCCAACCTTTTTTTGTGTATCGCCCACATTCAGCTAACTGTACTTCCCATCGCCCCATCCCCTTCATAGGGAAAGAAAATTTTATTATTATTATATATATATATATATATATATATATATATATATATATATATATATATATATATATATATATATATATATATATATATATATATATATATATATATACAGGGGCGTAGCCAGGGGGGGGCTGAGGGGGCTGCAGCCCCCCCCGAAATTATCGACTGCAATTTTTTCAGCAGAAAACAAACTACATATATATATATATATATATATATATATATATATATATATATATATATATATATATATATATATATATATATATATATATATATATATATATATATATATATATAAATATATATTATATATAAATATTTACAAAAATATATAAATAAATATATATATATATATACTATATATATATACCTATGCTACTGTTCTGATATATATATATAAGATAATATTGAAGCTCTTATTCAGAAAAAAATCGAAAGCATAGACAAACAACTGGACACTCAAAATAAGAAAAATGTGAAGGGAAATAGAGAAAAACTTGTACCAATAATTGAAACTATACGTTTATGTGGCCAGCAAGATCTTGCATTAAGGGGCTCAAGTGACTCTGGACGTATTGAATTATCAACTCCAGCTGAAAATGATGGAAATTTTAGAAGCCTTCTTAGGTTTCGAGCAAATGGAGGTGACCAGGTTTTGAAGAACCACTTACTTCTATCGTCCAAAAACTCAATGTATACGAGTCCGATGATACAGAATGAAATCATACAGTCATTTAGTCAGCTTTTACAAAGGAAAATAGTGGAAGAAGTTAATAAAAACAAATTTTTTTCAGTATTAGCTGATGAAACAACGGATATTTCCCAAACAGAATAGTTTTCACTTTGTGTAAGGTACGCGATTGGTGGTGATGGAGGTGATACTCTTTTTACTTTAAGAGAGGATTTTTATCATTTGTTCCGGTTTATGATATCTCAGGGAAAGCATTGGCAAATGTAATTTTGGAGAAACTCGGCTCTCTTGGTTTAAAACTCGAAAATTTAAGAGGCCAAGGATATGATGGAGCCTCTTCCATGAGAGGCGAATTCCGAAGAGTGCAATCTGTTATTCGGAATGAGTATTCTAAAGCTCTATACACACATTGTGTAGCACATTGTTAAAATCTATGTCTCTCAGACTCTTCTAAAATTCAGGCAATTCAAAACGTCTTAGGATTCATCTCTGAAATATGCACTTTTTTTCGATCGAGTCCGAAGCGCACAAAACTTCTGGAAGATAAAATAAGAGTTTTCTAGTAACCAAAATAACAAGAGGATCAAAAAGATGTGCGAGACCAGATGGTGTGAACGGCATGAAGCGGTTTTTCTTTTTAAAGAGACTCTTGAGCCAATACTTGGGTCATTGGAAGAAATAAAAGAATGGCCTGGTGAATTATCACAGAAAGCTACTTCGTTGTTAAATTCAATCAATAATTTGAATTTTATAATAACATTATACGTTTTAAGTAAATTTCTTGGAATAACCTACACCTTGTCAAAACAGTTACAGAGTGTCCATTTGGACATTGTCAGTGCAATAAACTTAGTGAAAGACATTATTCAACTTCTCGAAAAAGATAGACAAAATGCAGACACAGTTTAAAACCATATTCACACAAGCTAAAAATGTATGCGACAGCTTAGGTATTGAAATAACAATTCCAAGAACTACGAAGTTCCAGAAACATATTACCGCATCTCAGTTTTTATTCCGTTTATTGATGATCTGATTTTTTCGTTGACTGATCGATTTCTCTCGCATGAAACCACTATCATTTCACTTCAGTATATTTTACCAGAAAAGTGCAATGTACCTTATAAACATATTGAAAAAAGCATCCTCTTTTATAAAGACGACCTTCCAGACCTTCACGAGGATACACTAAAAGGAGAGTGGTGTCTCTGGCAGCGTAAATGGCTGTTAGAAAATGAAAAACCAAAAACTGCGATCGGTACTTTGGCTAATTGTGACAAGAGGAGGTTTCCTAACATTGCTACTCTCCTGAATATCTTAGCAGTATTGCCTGTATCCACCGCAACAGTAGAAAGAACCTTTTCGACATTAAGGCGTCTGAAAACGTATTTACGGAATAGTGTTGAAGAGGATCGCATTACAGGTCTTGCTTTACTGTCAATTCATCAAGATCTCAGCACAGAAGTCAGCAATGAAAATATTTTGAATCACCTCAGTCAAAAAGCAAGGAAACTGAAATTGACCTTATAAAACGATGGTAAGTTTTTATTGTAAT
>JABUQX010013530.1:5000-15000 GCA_015478945.1 Trachelipus rathkii
CGTCCACTAAGATGCTTTGCAGCTAAGTGTTCTCGATGAATAATACAATGAAGAGTAAATATTTGTGGAACTGCTTCTTTTAAATGAGCTATAAATCCACGATATCGACCTATCATAGCTGGCGCCCCATCTGTTGCACAAGCAATGATATTTCTCATGGGAATATTTTTGGTATTAAAGAAATTTTTAACAACCTTAAAAATTGTTGAACCTTTTGTGTCAAGAACCATTTTTTCCGCAAAGAGAAACTCTTCAACAATTTCTTTAGTAGAACTTACATATCGGACGTATGCCATAAGCAAGGATTCATTGTCACGTAAAGATGACTCATCGAGTTGCAGAGAAAATTCCTCGTTTTTTAAAGTGTCACATAGTTTGTTTTCAATATCTTTTGCCATTTCATCTATTCTTGATGATACTGTGTTATTACTGAGAGGAATTGAGGTTGTTATAACACTTTTACCTGGGCAAATCATTGTATCCAAAACTTCATTAATTACTGGCAGTAGAAGAGTTTCACCAATATTGTGTGGTTTGCCACATTTTGCAATCATCTTTGAAATTTTATAAGATAAAACAAGCCCTTTCTCTAAATCTGTAGTTTTCTTGGCAAACATCCCTTTGATGCTTGTACGATTTTTGAAATTAATGTTCATTTTGCGAAAGTATTCCACATCTTTATCCATTTTGTCAGGATGCATTCTTTTTAAATGTTCTACCATTCTTGAAGGCTTCATTGCTTCATTTGAGAAATTTTTTTCACACAATAAGCAAAATGGCATTTGTTCGTTATTAACGGATTGAATGAATCCATATTTAAGGTACTCATTCGAGTATTGCCGACACTTTCTTTTTTCACTCATTTTATAAACTATATAGGATATATATATATATATATATATATATATATATATATATATATATATATATATATATATATATATATATATATATATATATATATATATATATATATATATCTTTAATATCTATTTATATATATATATCACTAAACACAAAATGAAACTTACTTTCACTCCCGAAACAGAAAATAATACTGGAATCAGAGTATGCTGGAACCAAATAGTAAAGGGGCACAGTAAAGGTTAAAATGTTCGAAACATGTCATGTTTTGTCAACAGTTTTAAAAAAGAACTTTGTTTCCATACAAATCAGGGAATTTTTTTTTTAAATTATCAAATATGAGTACATTTAAATTTCCAAGACCATTTATTATTCTATTATTCAAGAATAATTAACTTGTTACTGTCGAAAATAATTTAATAAAATGAAAATAAATCTAGGAACGGAAACTTTCTGATGTTTTCTCAGCTTGTTCAATTTATATAATTTAAAACATTTTTGAACTTTCTAAATACTCGGATATATATATATATATATATATATATATATATATATATATATATATATATATATATATATATATATATATATATATATATATATATATATATATATATATATTTATAGTTTATTTATAAATAATTACTTAATTTTTCTTATTAAAAATAAATATAATTTTATTTTATCAGCTCATCGCCCCCCTCATCGCCCCCTTGATCTTAACGCCCACCTAATCGAATTCATCGCCCACAAGGGGGCGATATCGCCTAGGTTGGGAACCACTGATATATATATATATATATATATATATATATATATATATATATATATATATATATATATATATATATATATATATATATATATATATATATATATATATATATATATATATATATATATATATATATATATATATATATATCTGGGTGTTGGAGTTCAAGTACAATTACTTGTACTTACTTGTACTTGTACTTAAGTACATTTTTGGAGTACTTGTACTTGTACTTGCAGTTTCTAAAACCAGTGTACTTGTACTTGTACTTGTACTTGTACTTGAGCCTTTTGTACTTGGTACTTGTGCTTGGTACTTGCAAGTACTTTTGGTATTTTTAACTTGCCAATATTTTTTATTTTCTTTTTATCATTTTCCTACGTATTGATATTATTATTTCTTATATATGTATTCTAAATAAATTTCCATTTATGAATATAAAGTATGTCATTATATATATATATATATATATATATATATATATATATATATATATATATATATATATATATATATATATATATATATATATATATATATATATATATATAAATAAAGTATATATATATATATATATATATATATATATATATATATATATATATATATATATATATATATATATATATATATATATATATATATATATATTTTTCTTATATATATATATATATATATATATATATATATATATATATATATATATATATATATAAAAAAAATATATATATATATATATATATATATATATATATATATATATATATGCTCTTCTACCTAGATATGACCCATACTATAATTTGTATATATATATATATATATATATATATATATATATCATCATCATCATCCAATCATCAACCACCTTTTTTCCCCAAGACTGGGGGTAAGGGTGCGTAACATACCAAACAGAAAAAGTAGTAGATGAATATGACACAAGTCGAAAAGAAAGCCCAGCCTTACTTTCCCTTTATACCTATTAGTGAGAACTCGTCGCATTCAGAAAATCCACCCTAGAGCTTCACGGGACCGCGACGGACTCTCACTATGGCATCTCGCCAAGGTGGGCTACAACCATACACCCTCACAAAACCCTGCCATTCACTCCTATTATGCACCTTTCTGCTCGCCCATGCCAAACTCACATTTCACTCCTCCAGGCATTCTTTTGCTGACTCAATCCACTTTTTCTTCGGTCTCCAAGCCAGTCGATTCCCAACACACTCGCCACTATACATCCGCTTAACCGACCGACTATCATCCATCCTTTCCACATGACCAAACCATCTCAACGTACTTTCATTTATTCTCTCATTTATTCCTTTTTTCACACCATACAACTCTGTAATATGTTCATTCCTCATTTTATCAATTCTTCTCACACCTAACACGCCCCTAAGATTGTCCATCTGAACACACTGTACTTTAGATCTATACCTCTTATTCCAGACCATAGTCTCACTACTATACATTAACACAGGTAACAACTACCCTCACGTAAGACCCTTGCGCACTCAAGACTTAGTCTCTTTACATCCACCAAGGATTTAATTGCACCAGCCACCTTCCTGCAATTCACAACTTTCCTACTACACTCGGCATCATCCGTTCCCTTTTCGTCCAACATATATATCCTAAATATTTAAACTCAGTCACTTGTTCCAGCTGCTCACCATCTAGCATAACTTCACACCGAGGACTGTCCTCACTCCCAACCATAACCTTACTTCTATCTACGTTTACTTTCAAACCCATCCTTTTACATACCCTGCCAAATCTCTCTATCAATCCTCTCAAACTCTCTTCAGATTCACCGAACAAAACCTTAAATATATATATATATATATATATATATATATATATATATATATATATATATATATATATATATATATATATATATACCTAGAAGAGTGTTGATGGTTATTGATTGGATTTGGTTGTTGTGTAACAAAGCGTTTATGGAGGTATAGTTCCGAGGATTGGAGGAGAGCAGTAATACCCTTATATAAGGGTAAGGGGGATAAGGTAACTGTAAGTATTATAGGGTATTAGTTTATTGAGTGTTGTAGGGAAGATAAATGCTGGTATTTTGGTCGAAAGAGTGCGTCGAATGACTGAAAAACTGATTGGTAGAAGAGCAAGGTGCGTTTAGAACTGGTAGAGGATGTGTGGATCAAATCTGTACATTGAAACAAATGATTGGGATAATGAGGAAGGAGAAGAATAAATTGTATTTAGGATTTATGGATTTGCAACAGGCGTATAATAGGATTAATAGGGAAGCTCTATGGCAGGTGTTAGTGATATGGTGTTGGTGGTAAGCTTTTGAATGAAATCGCTGATGTTTGTCGATAGTGAAGCGTGTGTAAGAATAAACAGAGTCGAAAGTGATTGGTTTAATATTAATAGCGGAGTGAGACAGGATGTGATATGTCTCCTTGGCGATCCAATCTGTATATGGATGAGGTTATGAAAGAATTAGAGGTAGGGGTGACAAGAGATAGTGTTAGAATGATGGAGAATGGAAGAGAGTGGAGGGTTCCCTACCTATTATATGAAGATGATTTGGTTTTGTGTGGCGAATCTGAAGAGAGTTTGAGAGGACTGGTAGAGAGATTTGGTAGAGTGTGTAAAAGGAGGGGTTTGAAAGTAAACGTAGATAAGAGTAAGGTTATGGTTGTGAGTGAGGACAGTCCTCGGTGTGAAGTTGTTAGATGGTGAGCAGCTGGAAAAAGTTTCTGAATTTAAATATTTATGATATATGTTGAATGAAAAGGGAGCGGATGATGCAGAGTGTAGTATGAAAGTTGTGAATGGCACTAAGGTGGCTGGTGCAATTAAATCGTTGGTGGATGTAAAGGGACTAAGTCTTGAGTGCGCTAGGGTCTTACATGAGGGTATGTTGTTACCCGTGTTAATGTATAGTAGTGGGACTATGGTCTGGAATAAGAGGTATAGATCTAAAATACAGTATGTTCAGATGGAAAATACTAGTTGCGTGTTAGGTGTGTAAAGAAATGATAAAATGAGGAATGAACGTATTAGAGAGTTGTTTGGTTGGTGTGGAGAGATATGGTAATAGAATAAGCAATGTGGATCTAAGACCTTTATGCTTAGCCATGCAAGGGTAGATGGCAGTCAGTCAGTAAATAAATGTATCAAGTGGCAGTAATGGTAAGTCAGTTGGTCTATAGACTGAAGAAAAGGGTTGATTGAGTCACAAAAAAAATGCCTGACGGAGAGGAAATGTAAAGTTGCCAGAGGAGGGATGAGGGCATGGGCCAGGGAATGAACCCCACATTGACGAGATGACATAGTTAGTGTCCATCAGGGTCCCGTGAAGCTCTAGGATGGATTTTTCTGACTGCGACGAGTTCTCACTAATTGGTATAAAGGGGGCGTTAAGGCTGGGCTTTCTTTTTCTACTTGCTTCATATTCTTCTACTATTTTCCGTTTCGGTGCATGTTACCTTTCCACAATCTTGGGAGATAAGATGGGTGGTGATGATGATGATGATGATGATGATGATGATGATGATGATGATGATGATGATGATGATGATGATGATGATGATATATATATATATATATATATATATATATATATATATATATATATATATATATATATATATATATATATATATATATATATATATATATATATATATATATATATATATATATATGCAAGTTTTCATAAAGTACTTGTACTTGTACTTGTACTTGATACCATGTACTTGTACTTGAACAAATTCTAGAGTACTTGTACTTGTACTTGAACAATTCTAGAGTACTTGTACTTGTACTTGAAAAAATGTACTTGAACCCAAGCCTGATATATATATATATATATATATATATATATATATATATATATATATATATATATATATATTTACTATAACTATATATATATATATATATATATATATATATATATATATATATATATATATATATATATATATATATATATATATATATATATATCTATTTTTTTTTACTACTCCGTCAGTTTTGATTTTTTTTTTTTTTAAATATTTCTAGTATATATGATACTAACAATCAATTTAAGTGGTGACGGACATGATTAAAAAATAAATAGGACCTGCTACGTTTTACGACTCCGTCAGTTTTAATTTTTTTTTTTTTAACTAAAGGAATACCCAAGGGTAAAAACCGCAGAGATGGCAGCAGTCGGGGTCTCTCGGCCTTCCGGGGAACGACAGTGTAGGACTATTTCCCCCCCTCCGGGGAGGGTCTCCGGAACCCCCTCTCTTTGGTATTTGGGTGTCGCGGGGGTTCCTCCGCCCCTTCCCTACGGGGTATGGAAAACGTCCCACCCCCTCTGTCTCCCGTCTGCTCGATTCCTCTAATATATTTTTTTAAACATTTTTGTAATAGGCTTTATATGCTGATTCCAAATATGTAATTGGTTTTTCTGTAAATGTCGTACTTTCCGAGATATTTCATATTTGATTTTTTTTTTTTACATTATTGTAATAAGCTTAATATGCTGATTACAAATATGTAATCGGTTTTTCTGTAAGTATCGTACTTTTTGAGATATATCATTTTTGGAATTTTTTTTTATATAAATGTGATTTTAAAAAAATTATTTAAAATATTTCGAACCATGTCCGTTACCACTTAAATTCATTGTTAGTACCATATACTAGCAATATGTTTAAAAAAAAAAACAACAAAAAATTAAAACTGACGGAGTCGTGAAACATAAAAGGGCATATATATATATATATATATATATATATATATATATATATATATATATATATATATATATATATATATATATATATATATATATATATATATATATATATATATATATATATATATATTTATAAGGGATTCTTTGTCTTTTAGAGAGAATACAAACAGTTTTACAAGACAAGAAATTTCATGGCATGTACAAAAATACCTTACACTGCGCGAAAGCATTCGGGACCTATGGCTTGTTAGAATATTACCGTGGCCTTTATTTGACTGTCGTAAGAAACAGCATCAGTAATATTATGTTCTTCGGTTTGAGAAAGAAAATAAAGGAAGTGGTCCCAACCATGGGCCAATCTTGGTACAAGGGTATTCTTGGAGACTTCATTTCTTTACCCTTCCTCGGAGCATTTATTTCAACTGTTGTTTATCCATTAAATGTTGTTAAAGCTCATCAACAATGTCAGGTTGGTGGACCATTTTTGTCAATTCGCGGGACGTTTTCATACGTGTTCGAGTCCCGAGGACGGAAGATCAGTGGATTGTTCAAAGGGGTTCACGTAAACTTTACAAGAGCTCTTGTCTCGTGGGGAATAATTAATCAATGCTTCTTACGAAGTCCATTTAAAAGCGTTGTATAACTAGTGCATCGATTGTTATAGTATTTTCTCTCATATATATATATATATATATATATATATATATATATATATATATATATATATATATATATATATATATATATATATATATATATATATATATATATATATATATATATATATATATATATATATATATATATGTGTGTGTGTGTATATGTTAAATTATATATATATATATATATATATATATATATATATATATATATATATATATATATATATATATATATATATATATATATATATATATATATATGGTAGACTTTGATTGTGTGAGTCCTAGAATTCTAATGGTTAAATTTAAGTTTGAAAAGGTCAAGGTATGTGTGGTTGTGACGTATGGTCCATCTGAAGCGTTGAAGAGAGTACGATTTTTGGGATAATCTGAAGGATGTTTTGGATGGGGGTGTGAGTAGGAGCTTCAGATTGATAGTGTTGGGGGGGACCTGAATGGTTGGATAGGTGATCAAAAAAGGGATGGTATAACAGGTGGTTTTGGGGTGGCGGGAGAAAATGAGAATGGTAGGAAGGTGA
Source organism: Trachelipus rathkii (assembly GCA_015478945.1). Lineage (NCBI taxonomy): Eukaryota > Metazoa > Arthropoda > Malacostraca > Isopoda > Trachelipodidae > Trachelipus > Trachelipus rathkii. The sequence goes on from JABUQX010013530.1 coordinate 12,579, forward strand.
TTGATTTCTGTGAAAAGAGAGGTATGTGTGTAAGTAATACTTTCTTTAAACACAAGAGTATCCATAAGTATACTAAAGTTGGTGTAGGTAGAGATGGTATCGAAGTGAAAAGTATGATTGATTTAGTGTTGGTGAAGAAGGAGATGTTGGTATGTGTTGGATGTTAAATCAGTTAGGGGTTTAGGAATGGGATTATCGGATCATTATGTTGTTCTATGCGTAAAATTAAGTTAGTGGGGGCTTGGATGGAGAGGAAGATGATACGAAGGAAGTTAGGTAAAATTAAGAGTGAGAAGTTAAGAGTGAGCAAGACAATAAGGATAAGTATGTGGTAAGAGCGCTCGCTAGTAAAACGGTTGAATGTGAACAAGTTGATACTGAACAAATCTGGGGGCAAATGAAGGAAGCAATTGTTAGTAGTGCAAAGGAAGTATGTGGATGTGCTAAAGTAGGAAGTAAGAATGTTAACAGTGAATGGTGGAATGAAGAGGTGATGAAAGCGGTTAAAAGTAAAAAAGAAGCGTGGTTGAATGTACTAAAAGCAAATGATGAGGACTCAAAAGAAGATGCTTGGAATTATAAGGAGGGAAAAAGGAGAACTAAAAGTTGTATACAAAGTAAGAAAAAAAAAAGAGGTAAATGAACAGTTTGGAAGGATGAATGAGGACTTACAAGGGAATAGGAAGCTCTTCTGGAAGGAAGCGCAAAAGGTTAAGAATGAGAATAAAGGGAATCTGCTTAGAATAATGAATAGGGATGGTGCTTTTGTAACTGATGAAATAGGTGTGAGAGGAGTGTGGAAAGAACACTTCGAAAATCTGCACAATATTAACAGTAATGAAGAGGTGATAGTGAATGTGTGTGGGTTTGATGGTGCAAGAAGGAATAGGTATTTTGGGGATGAGGTTATTAGTAAGGAGGAGGTAATGGGTAGAGTGAAAAAGTTGAAGAATGGTAAATCTGCAGGTATAGATGAAATTACTGGTGAAATGATCAAGAACGGAGGCGAGATGGTGATTGATTGGATTTGGAAGTTGTGTAATAAAGCGTTTATGGGGTATAGTTCCAAGGGATTGGGGGAGAGCGGTAATAGTACCCTTATATAAGGGTAAGGGAGAAAAGGGGAACTGTAGAAATTATAGGGGAATAAGTTTATTGAGTGTTGTAGGGAAGGTATATGCTGGTATTTTGGTCGAAAGAGTGCGTCAAGTGACTGAAGGACTGATTGGTAAAGAACAAGGTGCGTTTAGGAGTGGTAGAGGATGTGTGGATCAAATCTTTACATTGAAACAAATGATTGAGAAAATGAGGGAGAAGAATAATAAATTGTATTTAGGTTTTATGGATTTGCAACAGGCATATGATAGAGTTAATAGGGAAGGTTTATGGCAGGTGTTAGTGATATATGGTGTTGGTGGTAGGCTTCTGAATGGAATCAAAAGTATGTATGACGATAGTGAAGCGTGCGTAAGAATAAATGGTGTCAATGGTGATTGGTTTAGGATTAATAGCGGAGTAAGACAGGGTTGTGTTGTCTCCTTGGTTATTCAATTTGTATATGGATGGGGTTAGGGTTGGGAAAGGAAAAAAACAAGCTCGTTTTTTTTCGAAAAAAACGGTGTTTTTCATAAAAAAAACACAGCCTGAAAAAAACAAGTAAAAATTTGTTTTTTTCATTTTTTTCAATTAAGTTGTGAAATTTACATGTTTGAACAATTATATTATAAATTTTAGCAAATATGCTCTAATTTGGACATTTTTGGTTCCAATTTCCTACAAGGTGGAAGCCCCTGAGTTTGTGTTCAAAATTTTTATGGGTTTTCCATATTTTTATTTTATATTCTGAATTTTGATATTCATAATATTTTGTTTATAACTTCATTAATGTTTTCTTACTCTGTTTCAGCTTTCAGTAACACATTTTATCCATAATTATTTAATCAAAAATTTACGAAATGCCACGTGCAAGTCGTGTGACTGTACTTTTAAGAAATAAAGGTTACGCAAAGGCCCTCGCATGAAATATAACTTTTGTTGTGTAAACGTTGCAAAAACTAGTATTTATTGCTCATAATCTAGAACTAGGAAATTCTGAAAATTTGCCAACTGAGAGGGATGATTATGCTAAGGCAGCTAAGCTTAAGAGTCTTGTTACTGCCCCTGCTCCTTCACCACTGTCATTCTCACATGATACTTCATACGACTGAGATATCAGACTTATCAGTTATATCAAAATTAAATGTGGCTGATCACGCTGATGAGCCCAGTGATAATGAGCTTGACAGTAGTCACAGCACAGTACTCAGTAGTGACTGGGGTCTGGGGAGTGGGGACTAGTGATTAGTGAATCAAAAGTTGATATTCCAAAGCCAAATATTTAATTTAGTCATTCACTCATCCTCCTTCATTTACAATCTTGGTA
>JABUQX010013530.1:25000-27500 GCA_015478945.1 Trachelipus rathkii
CTATAGAATTATAGGGGAATTAGTTTATTGGGTGTTGTAGGAAATATATATGCAGTGGCGTATCCAGGGGGGGGGGGCCAGGGGGCCATGGCCCCCCCCACCGAAATTTTCTAGAAACTAAAAAATTTTAAGTATCGTTAATAATATAAAGTGCAGAAGTTAAATTAATTTTATATAATTCGTCGCCGTCAGGAACAAATCTCGTAAGTCCTCCTTTAGTTAAAATTAACTTGAAGCCATCACGAGAAAATGCAACATTAGAATTTCAGCAGATTTTTGAAGAATGTGTAAGCGTATCAGAGCTGGGTATTGAAATTGCTGTACCAAGAATTAACAAGTTCCAAAAATACAAACCCAACATTCCTACTTCCGACCCACAAACTTATTATTGTACATCCATTTTTTATAACATTTTTGATGATTTTAATAATTCAGCATTAGGAAGAGGTTTTTAAACTCATAAAGGAAATTATATCTTCCTTCCAATTTTGTCATGACCGAACAGGTGGAATGTTCCATATGAAAAGATAAAAGATTGTATAATATTTTACAAGGAAGATCTCAAAAGCCCAATTGAAGATTTAGTAAAAGCAGAATGGGATTCATGGAAGTTTGAAAATGGCAATCACACACAGATCGTCAAAATCAGCAATAGGGGCAGACTAGTTTCTTGTTTCGCAGTCACAATTTCACAATATTTACATCTTGTTGCATACTGGCAATTTTATCCGTGTCTTTACTGCTTCAGTAGAAAGAAGCATTTTTCAACATTAGGACTTCTGAAAACCTACTTGAGAAATACTATTGGAGATGAAAGACTTACTGGACTTGCCCTCCCCTACATACACCAAAATATTGACATAAAGACTTTGCTCACTCTCATGCCCGACGATTAAAGTTATCAATTTAGGTAAGATGAATTTTAGTAATTAATATAATTAACTCCCATCTTTTTCTTTAGAAATTTTAATATTTGACTTCCACTTTATATTATAATATATATATATATTATATTATATATATATATATATATATATATATATATATTATATTATATATATGTATATATATATATATATATATAATTATATATATACAATATATATATATTATATATATATATATATATATATATATATATATATATATATATATATAGTAATAATATATATATATATATATATATATATATATATATATATATTTTATATAATATATATTATATATAATATAAGAAACGATTTTTGTCTGGCCCCCCCCCGAAAAAAATTTCTGGATACGCCACTGTATATATGCTGGTATTTTCTTTGAAAGAGTGCGTCGAGTGACTGAGGGACTTATTGGTGAGGAACAAAGTGCGTTTTAGAACTGGGAGAGGAATGTTGTGGATCAAATCTACATTGAAACAAATGATTTGAGAAAATGTGAGAGTTGAAGAATAAATTGTTATTTAGGGCGTATGATGGTTAATAGGAAGCTCCATGCAAGGTGTTAGTGATATATGGTGTTGGTGGTAGGCTTCTGAGTGGAAATCAAAAGTATGTATGACGATAGTGAAGCGTGTGGAAGAATAAATGGAGTTGAAATTGAGTAATTTAATATTAATAGCGGAGTGAGGCAGAAATGTGTTATGTCTTCTGGGTTATACAATTTGGGTATTAGGTGTGATTTATTGGTTAATGAAAGAATTAGAGGTGGGGTGGCTAGGGGAATTGTGTTAGAATGATAGAGAATGGAGGAGAGAGTAGAGGGTGCCTTACCTTTTATATGCGGATGATTTGGTTTTGTGAGAATCTGAAGAGAGTTTGAGAGGATGTGGTTAGAGGGATTTGGCAGAGTGCGTAAAAGGAGGATGTTGAAAGGAAACAGATAAGGGTAATTTGGATGAATGGTGAGCAACTGGAACAAGTGTCTGAGTTTAAATATTTAGGGTAATGTGTTGGATGAAGAAGGGAACGATGATGCAGGTGTAGTAGGAAAGTTGTGAATGGCAGGAAGGTTGGCTGGTGCAATTAAATCGTTGGTGAATGTAAAGGGACTCAAGTCTTGAGTGCGCTAGGTCTTACATGAGGTATGTTGTTACTTGTGTTAATGTATAGTAAATTGAAACTATGGTCTGGAATAGAGGTATAGATCTAAAGTACATGTGTTTTAGATGATCAGTCTCTTTAGGAAAAAAAAAAAAAAAAAACCCGTTTGGGTTTTTAGGGTGTGAGAAGAATTGATAAAATGTGAAATGAACGTATAAGGGAGTTGTGTGGTGTGAAGAAAAGGAGTAAATGAGAGAATAAAATGAAAGTACGTTGAGATGGTTTGGTCCATGTGGAAAGGATAGATAATAGTCGGTTGGTTAAGCGGAATGTATGGTGGTGAGTGTGCTGGGAATCGACCGGTTGGGAAACGAAGAAAAGGTAGATTGAGTCAGTAAAGGATGCCTGGAGGAGAGGAATGGGAGTTTGGCAGAAGCGAGAAAAAAGGTGCATAATAAGGTGAATGGCGG
>JABUQX010013531.1:0-44306 GCA_015478945.1 Trachelipus rathkii
GTCGTGTGGATCTGGGTGAAAGTTTTACAGAGTGTTGTTATATGCCAACTGGACATCAAACAAGTCTTAGGATTCCTGCGTCTATTGAGCTGAGATTGTTAGATCGCGGGTCAATGAGTGATATGTAAGTGTCTAGGGGGTGAAGTGTAGGATGAACACTGTATATGAGTTGTAATTTATTTCGTCTCGATGCGCGTTTGAGTGAAGTTGTCTCATGGGGTAGTGTTTAAAGATTTCTAATGGGTGGTTGTCTATATCTGACCTTTTTGTTAAGGTAACTTTCTTCTTTATCTATTTAAGTGTCTAGTGAGGGTTGTAGTGTTATTGTGTGAATATCTTGTCTAGTCTGTGTGGTATCTGTGTGACGTAGGTTTAAATAATAGACTGAAGCAAATACACTAAGTATAAAATAAAAAAATTAAAAATAAGAATAAAATAATTAAATAAAAATAATTTTTAAGCAAATTATATAAGTATAAGGAAAATAGTTAAAAATAAAACATTAAATTAAAATTTAAAAATAATAATAAACTTTTAAAAATAATTAAAATAAAATAATTAAAATAAATAATAATTAAAACTTAAATATATTTAAATCAAAAATAATTAAAATAAAATAATAAATTAAAAATAATAATAAAATAATAAAATAATAATAAAAATAATAATAAAAATATAATAAAAATAAATAAAAAGTATTAAAACAAAATTAAAAACATAATGTTAATAAATTTAATATGTTATGTTAAAGCAGTTAAAACAAATGAGCTCTAAAGCAGTTTTTTATTTTACTTGTCTTTATTTTATTATTAAGCAGTTCAAACATATGACGTTTAAAGCAGTTATTAAACGTTAAAAATATGATGAGTAAAGGCAGTAAAGCAGTTAAACAAAAGGCCTACTAATCCCTTTATTGTTGCTATGTAACACCTCTATGATTTACTGATTTACTGCTTTAAGGGATGTAATGTTAATAAATATATGTGTTTATGTTAAAGCTAGTAAAAAGATAGAGTTAAAGCCAGTAATAAAACATGATGTTAAAAGCAAAGTTATCGTAAACATTGAGTTTTGAAAGCATTCTAAATATACAAAAACATATGAGTTTAAACGTAAAGCAGTAACAAAAAGCAATACTAATCCCTTGTGGTGGCGAGGTAACACCCATGATTTACTGTTTACTGTTAAGGATTTTGATGTTATAAATATCTTGTGAGTTAAAGACAGGTTTTATATAATATTAAAACATGAGTGTAAGAGCAGTAGTTAAAGCAAGTTAAAACAAAGCATACTAACCCCTTGTTGCTAGTGTAACACCTCTATTGATTTACTGATGTACTGCTTTATAAGTGGTATGTAATTTATAAAAATTGGACGTCTTTTAAGCAGTTCTTATAAAAGTATGTAATTTTTAATAATTTATTGTGGGTTTAAGCATAACATATGAGTTTTTAAAGCAGTTATAAACATAATGAGTTAAAGCAGTATTTTTAAAACAGGTGATTTAAAGCAGTAACAGCAGATAAACATAAAAAAGCATACTAATCCCTTAGTTTGTTAGGTAAAACCTCTATTGATTAACTGATTTACTCTTTAAGGTATGAATAGTTAATGTTTTTTTAATAAAAATTTCGTTACCAATTTAGTAACAAAAAAAAATTTAAAATGTTTTATATCAGGACAACCTTCTGGTTTTTTTCTCTATACATACAATTGTTTTAAAAAATTATATAAAATTAAAAAGGTATCTTTTAAGTGGAAAAATAATTAAAAGAAAAAAATATATGTTAATAAAAAATGTGTTTAAGTATGAAAATAAAAAAATGAATGAATTCATAGTAATACAAATACTTTCATCGCGCCAAGGGAAAAATATGCGCCTGCGATCTGAGCGCCATGCGCACCCGCCCCCTAAGCCGATGGCGAATCGGAACACACCTACCAGCGCACAGGACACCCCACATAGCAATAAGGCAAGGCACAGGAGCGCAGTAGTAAGCGGGAAAAACACTAAAATAAATTACCTGCCCCTTGCACGCTCGCCACTTCCATCTGCACCGCCGGCCGCACTGCTGCGCACGTTGCCAATGGCGGGGCACTGGGGCTGGAACGCCCGGCCGGCAATACGGACCAGCGGAGATACGCCCGCGTGACACCGGCCTCGCGGAGGGTGGGTCCGCCATACTCTTGCCCGCACAATAGCTGCCATTACACTGCTCCACTGGGCCTCTGCCTCTCTGTTAAACAATTCTTCACTCTTTCTGGATAGTGTCCGGGATTATTTGACTTGGCTTTGCGCGGAGGCGAGCGCATTTCTACTTTGTTTGCACTGCGACGTCACTTGTACTTGCTGTTGTATCCAAATTATTATGAGCCTAGGGTGAAGAGACAATCATGATATACTTCTCATTGTTCTATGATTGCTGCATTACGTCGTTGTTTAGGAAAGGGAAAAAAAAAAAGCAGGGTAGAAAATGTTAGAAAGTGTCTAGTGAAAATTTCTTTGACTACTCATAGTTTAGAAACAGCAACCTAGCAACTTCTATATTATACCAATCCGCAAAGTGTCTAATGAGAGAGGAACTTAAAGTGACTAGCGAGTATTTGTGAGAGTCTTAGTTGGTTTTTGAGATTCTGTGCAGTTTCTGTATTAAGATGTCTATATTGGGGGTCTGTAGTAGTGTTTTAAGTTTTTGTGGCTCATGTGTTGAGTTGTAAGTTGGTTGGGTATAAGAATGACATTTAATATGTATGTATATGGTGAAAGTATTGTTCATTAGGTGTTATGTGTTTGTATAAGTGATGTTGTCTTGTTGAGTGAGATAGATGATGTATAAGTAAAGTGTTAGTGAAAAGAAACTCATAGTAGGAAGCATCTTAGCAACTTGTAATATTACACCATCGATTCCTATACCTTATAACCTAGGGTTAACACACATATTAGGGGCTATTGGGGCTCGGGATTGGTTCAAGGCTAGAACAAAGGCTTGAAAAAAAAGTGGCACTCCATGTTTATGGCCACTTATTGTTGGCACTCACTTTCGGGCACTATTGTGGCACTCACTTATTGGAACTCAATTTGGGCAACTCACTATGGCACTCATTTGGCACTCATTGGCACTCACTTACGTTACTCACCTGGGCACTCATCTTAAATACTCAATAGCAAACAACTAAACATTAGAAACACTCCTGACCCACCCTTAGTGAGTGCCGGGAACCATCAAAATACTGGAATCATCAAAATGTACTGAACCATCAATAAATTCTGACAAAGTCAGCAAAGAATGGAGCCGACAAAGATTGAGTCATCAAAGATGAAATCATCAATAAATGCTGAACCTTCAAACAAGGATGGCCAATCAAAGTTTGAACCATAAAAGTTGAACCATCAAAGTTATGAGCCATCAACAAAAGTGTGAGGCAATCAAAGCTGTGTAGGCATTATAAAGTGGCATCAAGTTAGGGCAGCAAAGCTGGAGGCATCAAAATTATCGGGCGTGTTAGGTGTAGTATGTAGGGTGTTGTGTAGGTGTACGCTAGTGTGGAGGTCTGAGTGGTGTCGAGGGTATTGTAGGTTTGTAGGCTAGGTGTATGGTGTACGCTAGGTGAAGGCTGGGTGGAGTTCTAGGTTGTAGGTGTAGGCTAAGGTGAAGCTGTGGAATCAGTGTGTGTTGTGGCTATGTGAAGGATTATGGTGAGGCTTAGGGTGTAGTTGTTTATAGACTATGTGAAGGGATGGTGGAGGGCTAAGGTGTAGGGTCTGTAGGCCATTAGGTAGGCTAGGGTGTAAGCTATGTGGGGCAGGTGGTGCTGGGTTGATTGTAGGCTATATTAGGTTTTGGGTGTAGCTAGGGTGTAGGCTAGGTGTGTGTGTTTTGTGTGTGTACTGTGTGTGTGTGTGGTTTATAGTGTGTGTGTAAATAATAATCATGTGTCTTATTTGCGTGTGGTCCTGTGTGATGTGGGTCTAATAAGTTGTTGTGTGTGTGTGATATTGTGTATGTGTGTGATGTGAACCGAAATATCAAAATAGGGCTAAGCCCCTAAAGGTGCGTGGACCAAAAAATTAGGGTGGGCCAAAATTGACCCATGGAAGACCAAAGGGTTGGTCGAAAAAATAGGGTGGGGTACGTACAACGGTTGCACGCAACCGTTTGGCGCAACCTTCTTCGAAGGGTTGCAAAAATTAGGGTTGCCGAAAAAAAATTAGGGTTGCCAAAAATTAGGGGTTTGCCAAAAAACTGGGGTTGCCAAATTGTACCCGTTATATTTTAGAATACAAAGGTCGTCGGCCGAAAATTTGGGGTTCTCAAAAAAGGCAAGGGCCCAAAAAGGTAAAGGGTTCAAAAAAAGGTCAAGCCAACAAAAAGGTCAAGGCCCAAAAGTCAAGGCCAAAAAAGGTCAAGGGAGGTTAAAAATTTTGGGGCTCAAAAAAAAGGGTTCGTTTGGGTTATCATTTTTTCCCCCAAGGGCGGCCTCCAATATGGGGTATCATTTTTTCCCCCAAGGTGGTGCTGCAATATCCCCTTGTTACTACTGGGCACAATCCGTTACTTCCTTTACTAACGGAACTGTTTTTGAGTAGTAGTAACGGAAGGTAAACGGACTCGTTACTTTTATCTTTCATGAACGCACCGAAATAAACTTCCGTTATTTTTTCCTCCGTTACTTTTAGTCCGTTACATTTTGTTCGACTTTGAATGTTGATGGCCAATTGACCAACCCCGGTCAAGCTTAAAATTCCTTTATAATATATATAATATATATATATATATATATATATATATATATATATTATATATATATATTATATATATATATATATATATATATATACTTATTATATATATATATATATATATATAATATATATATAATATATTATATATATATATATATAACTTATTTATTTATTTATTTATTTATATAAAGGGAATCTCCATAGATTTAAATGAATAGGGATGGTGCTTTCGTTAACTGATGAAATGATGGACTATGATGGTGGAGGAACACTTTTGAAAATCTGCCATAACATTGACAAGTAATAGTGTAGTGAATGTGTGTGTGTTATAACGGTGAGGAAGTAATAGGCATTTTGAGGGATGAGGTCATTATTAAGGAGGAGGTAATGGGTAGAGCGAGAAAGTTGAAGAATGGTAAATCTGTAGGTATAGATGAAATGATCAAGAACGGAGGCGAGATGGTGATACATTGGAGTTGGAAGTTGTGTAACAAGCGTTTTATGGAGGTATAGTGCCGAGAGATTGGAGGAGAGCTTATAGCACCCTTATATAAGGGTTTAAGGGAGATAAGGGTAACTGTAGGAATTATAGGGGAATTGGTTTTATTAAGTGTAGTAGGTAGGATATAACTGGTATTTTGGTCGAAGAATGCTTCGAGTGAACTGAAGACTGATTGCTGAGAACAAGGTCATTTTAGAAGTTGGATAGAGGCATGGTGGATAAAATCTTTACATTGAATGATTGAAACAAATGATTGAGAAAATGAGGGAGAAGAAGAATAAATTGTACTTAGTATTTTTGAATTTTCAAGCAGGCGTATGATATGATTAATAGGGAAGCTCAATGGCAGGTGTTATGTGATATATGGTGTTGGTGGTAAGCTTCTGAATGGAATCAAAAGTATGTATGACGATAGTAAAGCGTGTGTAAGAATAAATTGAATTGAAAGTGATTGTTTTAATATCAATAGCGGAGTGAGGTAGGGATGTGCTATGTCTTCTTGGTTATTCAATTTAAATATGGATGGGGTTATGAAAGAATTAGAGGTGGGGGTGGCAGGGAATGGTGTTAGAATGATGGAGAATGGAAGAGAGTGGAGGGTGCCCTACCTATTATCATGCTGATGGATTTGGTTTTGTTTGGCGGAATCTGAAGGTTTGAGAGATTGTAGAGGATTTGAACAGGGTGTGTAAAAAGGAGAGGTTTGAAGGCAAAAGTAGATAAGAGTAAGGTTATGGTTGTGAGTGAGGACAGTCCTCGGTGTGAAGTTATGTTAGATAGTGAGCAGCTGGAACAAGTGTCTGAGTTTAAATATTTAGTTTATATGTTGGATGAAAAGGAAATGGATGATGCAGACAGAGTATAGTAGTAGGAAAGTTGTGAATGGCAGGAAGGTGTCTGGTGCAATTAAATCGTTGGTGGATGTAAAGGGACTAAGCCTTGAGTGCGCTAGGGTCTTACATGAGGGTATGTTTTTTAATAATAATGATAATGTTGAAAATTTAATTACACAAACCAATAAATTACATTGTGTATATGATACACAAATAGTTTTTTAGTTGAGGGAAAGCTGGGGAAATAAATACATTAATATTATAAGATGATGAGTTAAAAGTTATGAAAACGTTTAGTTTCTAGTTTATTTGTTTTAATTTGAAGATGATCAGCTTTGCTATCTGTTTAAGTTTGTTGGGGATAGAGAAGTGAATGGAAAATTAACCAGTTCTATCACAGGCGCTAGGGGAAGGGAAAGAACATTGACAATTAAAATTTAAATCACTTAAATTGGTTGTTTCAGTGAAAGGAAGCAACGAGAGAATGTGTTTCAATTTGAACCAAAGAGTCAAAGAATCTACCTTCAATTTTCACCTAAGGTGGATGTTGTTCTTGTGTGCAATAAAGCTGTTTGTTTGTTTGTTTCACATTCTTTGCAATCTGGGATTAACATTTTTGCCAGTCTACGATTACTTTCTTCTGTGAAGCATTTAAATTTCAACTAGACTAACTTAAATATATATATATATATATATATATATATATATATATATATATATATATATATATATATATATATATATATATATTATATAAATTATATATATTGATATATAAAAAATATATATTATATATATATTATATATATATTATATATATCTAGATTACATATATAATATTATATATATATATATATATATAAGTCAGTCGAGTTTGATCTAAAAAAAAACAGCACAGAAAAACAGAAAACTGTAGTAGATTGGTAAAAGAGTTAAACCCCCAGATTGTAAAGGATGTGAATCTCAAGTTGTAACTTAAGAACACACAATGTTATTGCACACATAAGATCAAAAACAACATCCACTTCATTTGAAAATTTAAGTTAGAGACAGTACGAGCGAACAGAGTTGGGTTTACTTTCAGTGCGTTTAATCCACTAGAGGTTTGGTAAAAAGTAGTTGAGCTTAACAGATTCTAAAGTAGAAAACAGACCACGTATATTATTATAAAATTCAATTTATGAGTTGAAAGAAGATGACAGCGTACAAGAGCATGCATTAATTTTTCAACGGCATCATCTCCACCACCAGAGACAGCAAATTGAGCGATTAGCGATTACAGTGAAAGGAGTGAATGGGGTGTCAATGTTGGAATGCCTCCTGCACAGTCTTCATTATTAGTATCCGCCTTTATAACGCATAAATAAAGTATAAACTGTAAAGTGAAATACTTGTTATTTAAAGGAAAGAATGGGGAGCTCATTCGGGACATGTCTGAAGGTAAGCATTGCTGGCGTAACACTGAGGCACTCTTTAGCGTTTTGATAAACAATGTATGTAAATAAGAAATGAGACGAATCAATGAACAGTGGATTGTGATGGAATGTCTCTTTTTGAGCAATTGGAAATATCATTGCTTGAAATGTAATTCCTATTACCAAGTAGATAGCAATCATATTACGAGTCGGATTTAACGCCATAAAATCAAATGACACTGATTGTGATAACGAAACGAAATTTTAAAAATCGTAGAACGAATGGAGCTGTAACTGAGGTCACAGGAACCTTCGTAGACGGATCGGAATTTTTAAATAGCTCCGTATAGCTTGAACCCAGTCGGTCCCAATATATATATATATATATATATATATATATATATATATAAATATATATAATATATTATATATATTATATATATATATATATATATTAATATATAGTATTATATATATATAAATATTATATATAATATATAATATTATATTATATATATATATATATATATATATAATATAATATTATATATATATATATATTATATATATAGTATATATATATAATATATATATATTACTATATATATATATTAATATATATATAGATAATATAATATATATCATATATATATATATAATATATATAGATATATCTACCATTCCGTTCTCACTAAATAAACTCAAATTCCCGAGATTCGGAAATTATATATATATATATATATATTATATATATATAATATAATATATAATATTACTATATATATAGTATAATTATATATATTATATTTATATATATATATATATATATATATATAATATATATACTATATATATATATATATATATATATATATATATATATATCTATATAGTGTTATATATATATATATATATATATATATATATATATATATATATATATATATATATATTATATATATATGTATATATATATATATATAATATATATATTATATATATATATTATATATATATATATATATATATATATATATATATATATATATATATATATATATATATATATAATATATATATATTATATTAATATATATATATATATATATATATATTATAATATATATATATATATATTTTATATATTATATATATATATATATATATATAATATATATATATATAATATAATTTTAGGAAACTTAAAACCTTAATTTTGGTGAAGAGGAAAAGTAAGAAATGCCTTTTAACATTGTCCCTCATCCGTGTAGAACAACTCTAAATAACCTTATATATATATATATTAATCTATATATATATTATAATATATAGTATATATATATAATATATTAATAGGTTATATATATATATATATAATATATATATATATATATATATATATATATATTATATAATATATATATATTATATAATATATATATATATATAATAATATTATTATATAATATATATATATTATATAATATAATAAATATATATATATATTATTATATATATTATATATATATATGATCACGCAAATTTTCAACGAACACAGTTTTAAGGTGAGGGAATTTTTACGACGATGAGGTAAAATTCACATAATGAAATGGGAAAATTTTAGACTTACACTATGCTAAGAACTTGCGTTTCTGTCATTGTTGTGTTGCCAAAAAATAAGAAATAATTTAATTTTAGGCACCGGTGTTACCGGAAACGATATTATTACTTAAAATAAAAAAAAAAGTTTTATATATTTAACATTCACTCTACAAACTTTACGCAGATACATTCAAATTTAAAATAAAAATAAATTTGCCTAAGCTTACTTTTTAAAAGCCTAGGTGTGTAAGCTCAAAAAAATATATATAGAAATTTATTTTTGTAAGCTGCATTATATATAATTAAATTATATTTGAAAATTCCCCATTTATAAAGAAAGTTTGTCTTTTCCTGTTTTCCTATAATTTTCCCTATTATTTTTCTTACGATTGGAAAAATACCTCGCCGGCTAATTTTGTTACGTTAGGAAAATTTGCATTGATCCTATATATATATTATATATATATATTAGTATATATATATATATATAAAATATGAATATATATATATATATATACATATATATATATATATATATATATTATATATAAATATATATATATTATTATTATTTATATATTTTTTTTTTTTTTTTTTTTTTTTTTTTTTTTTTTTTACCAGTTAACCATACTCACGGGGTGGGCCCTTTTCAAGGAGGGGGAGGAAAAAAATGTGGGAAAACCTTACCAAAAGCCCAAGCACCTAACGCATCTCTTAGGTGAGCGCAGACGTGGGTTTTAAGGAGAGGAAGATTAAATAAAGTAGGAAAAACAGAAGATGGCAAGAGTTCCACAGAACAGAAGTGCCTGGAAAGAAGGAGGCACAACGAACGAGTCTGGGATTTTCAATGCTCACGCAAAATTCATGCGGAGAGCATGGCACCCTGCTGTATACGAGGCGACGCATGGAGGTGGAATGGCGAGGCGGCCAACTTCCCTGAGCAATCTACGTTGTAGTACCTATAGAAAAGAGATTAGTGCGCCAACGTCACGTCGCAGAGATTAGAGGGTCAAGAGAGTTAGAAAGTAGGGGACAGTATATTAGTCTCTTAGCTTTAGACTCAACTCTATCCAATAGAAAGGGTGGAGTCGGAGCCCCCCAGATGTGAGAACAGCTACTCCAAACAAGGGTCGAATAGGCCTTATATGAACTGGAGTAAGTAATGCAGAAGAAAAAAAAAATTCCAAAAAACCTGAACAGAACTCAAAGTTTCTTTGAGGCCACCTTAGCAACCGGTGTGATATGAGGTTTCCAAGACAATTTTTCGTTTTTATATTCAGACCAAGAATGTTTATGTGTTTCAAACAGGTGAACGTTAGAGCCGTCGAAGGAAATATGAAAGTTAGGAGGTGTTTTGAGAGGGAAGATGTAAAGAAGTTGAGTTTTCAAAGAGTT
The DNA here is from genome assembly GCA_015478945.1 of Trachelipus rathkii. Taxonomy (NCBI): domain Eukaryota; kingdom Metazoa; phylum Arthropoda; class Malacostraca; order Isopoda; family Trachelipodidae; genus Trachelipus; species Trachelipus rathkii. The sequence goes on from JABUQX010013531.1 coordinate 10,492, forward strand.
GAATTTCAAAAGGTTGCGGGCGGTGACCCAACCGGGAAATCCCATCCAGCGTCTCAAGAATAGAATCAGAAAGCTGAAGACGAGAAGCAACTCTAGATGCAAAAGGGGAGCAGATTTGAATGAGTGGAGAATGGAGAGTTGATGTCGTCGCATAAGAGTGAACAGAAAGTTAGAAGTTACAGCTTGAGGAATCGTTGATGAAAGAGTAAGAATAAAGTGGAGATAACAGACGTTGAGGAACACCACAATTAACGGAAAGGAGGAAAGGAAGTTCGCTCCATCAACGAGTGCTAATATGGAGCGACCAGAGAGAAAACTTGACAAGAGTAAGCAAAGAGCAAGGAGGAAACCCAAAGGAGGAGAGCTTAGAGAGTAGCGACGCTATGCCATACTCGATCAAAAGCCTTTGATCATGTCGAGCGCACCACCAAGGACTCCCATAGTCCCTAAGGGCAGAGGACCATAAATCAGTAAGATAGGTAGTATGTCAGCCAGTTAGACCTCGAGGCGTCGAAAGCCATACTGAATGATCTGAAAGAGGGAATGAGACTCCAGATGATCAGGAAATGAGAGTTAAGAAGAATTTCAAAATTCTTAGATAGAATACAAGTGAAGGCTATAGACGATAGTTATTAGGATCAGAGCGGCTGCCCTTTTTCGAGATTGGCTTGGACAAATGCGCGCTCCCAGCCCGAGGAATGTTCTCGAATTGAAGCACAAAGAGTAGTGTTAAACTAGTGCAAGGAGCCAGCTCGGAAGTACACTCCCTCAAAACACGGGGAGAATGCCATCCGGCACTACCTTCTGACACTCATAGATCTTCAGAAATCCCATGCACCCGAATCATGCCGCAATCACGGGGGAAGAGGCCATAGGAAACCTGAGAGGAGAAGCAGCAGGAGGAGGGATGCCGGGAATTCGTCCAGGTAGGGGAGATGAAAAAAAGGAGGCCGAAGAAATTAGCCTTTTCAGTTGGAGAGTTAGCTACAGAACCGTTAGAGCGAATAAGTGGAAAGCAGAATTACAAAAGTAATTAAGAGATGTTTTTGGCAAGAGGCCAGAAATTTTTTATCAGTAGGAGAGCCAAGTAGGTTGTGGCACTTTCTTTTAGTGAAAGCGGGCTTAGCCTGTAGCTTCTTAGCCCATGCTAGCCTGTGATACTATTTATATATTAATATATATATAATATATATATATATATATATATATATATATTATATATATTATATATATATTAATATATATTATATATGTATATATATATATATATTATAATATATATATATATATATATATATATATATATATATATATATATATATATATAAATATATATTATATATAATATATATATATATATATATATATTTAATATTATATTAATTTATATAATATTTATATATAATAATATAATATATATAATATATATAATATATATATATATATATATAATATATATATTATATATATAATATTTATAAAAACTATAAATATAGATATAATATATATATATGGCAAATTTTTAGAAACTGTACTGTGACTAGTTGAGAATATAGTCAACCACCTCACAGGCTAGCGTACAACTTAACCTCCGAAGTTTCCTGATTCACAAACTGCGTATAATAATTGAAAAGTAATTTAGGTTAAGTTAGGTAGGTTAAGTTTAGGGTTAGGTTAGGTTTAGGTTAGGTTAGGTTAGGTCAGGATTAAGTTAGGTACCTCGGTAGTCACAGTACAGTATTTCTACAAATTTGCCATTATATATATATATATATATATATATTATATATATATATATATATATATATACTATATATATTAATATATAATAATATATATCTTTTATCTGACTTATTATATATATTTCAACTTTTTGGGAGAGAACTTGTGTCAAATCATTTTGAATTTTAGGGCTTAAATATTTTTGGCTTCCTTTTGGCTCGTTTAAAATATGTTGCAGCACCGGATCATATTTAGAAAGCAACTCAATAATACCTAGAAAATTCACAAGACGCATACACTACATACATGTCTTCACTCGTCTCTCGTCTCTCACCACACACCACACACAACATCACACACACACACACACACACACACACACACACACACACACAACACACACACACAACACACACACACACACACATCTACGATCATTAAAAAAGTGATTAGGCTCAAGTAAAGGTCGTCGTTGTTAACGGAACTACCAGTGGTCAAAAGCCCTCCCCCCCCGTCCATTGTAATAAATATTGAAAGATTATAAAGACTCTTTTATAGAGTTTTAAAACGTGATTCTCACGTTTGTGGGATCAGGCCTTCTGTTTTTTGTGCAATCTATGGCCCTCCTTCATTCAGAACAGAATTTATATCATATTTTAGATCGTATCTAGTAAGTAAACACTTTATTCTCTTCAATTACTTACGGTATATATTTAATTTTCAATTATATTCAATTATTAATTGGATATTTAAGGCCGAAAGAATTGAGTTTGTCTTCCTAATTTTAATCCATATGTTTAACTTCAGTGTAAACATCTAACTTCTTTCGACCTTCATAGCTAGAGGTGGTGGTGTGGTGGGATTTTTACATATAAATATATTTATTATTTTTTATAATAAAAGTTTTTTAATATATATATATATTTATATAATTATACTAGTGAATAAATGATAAAGAATTAATATATTTAAATTTTAAGATAAGATTCTCAATTTTTATTTCAGAATATAATATATCTAACCTAATAAAATCTACATTTGTATTTATATAATAGTATTGTAAGATACTACTTTTTAATTATTTATTATATTTATATAGTGATTATATAATTATAATTACATATATATATTATTTTTATAACGTATTATTATTTTTGCTTTTGCCACTTCGTCTTTTTAAAAAATAAATATGTGATATGTATATAAATAAATAAGTTAAGCAGTTTTTTATACATAATTTATGTTTAACTACACCACACAAACTAAACAGTAATAAATATATACTAACGAACATCATAATTTTTTAGTAAATACGAACAACGAATATAATTAAAAAAAATAATTTAACACAAAATATAAGAACAAAACAAAAAATCATAAAAAAAAGGCAAGAAAAAATATATAATCAAATGTAAATATTGTATATGTTAAAAAGTATATAGAACAAACGATAAATATAATACATAATATCTGAAAATAGTAAAAATATACATAATCAAGAACTACTTACCTTAAATCATATAAAAATAATAATTATATATATTATAATAAATATAAATTAAAATAATTAAATAAATAAAATAAAATTAATTATATATAAGTTAATAAATAATAAATATATTATAAATATAAATACATATATTTGAATTAGTGTGTAGTTGAAAAGATCGACAGAATAATTGTAAGATACATTGTTAAATGTAGATGAGGTGTGATACCGAGAGACTGCATTCCTAAATGTGTGTGGTGTAGTGTGTGTATGTGAAGAAGAGGGCGATGTGTGATTTCAAAAAGTAAGATGCACAATTAGATAAAGAAAACTGGAAACAAGTATTAGAAAAATACAATCATTCAAACACCTTTCAGCTACTGATTATTATAAAAGTTATGTAACTTTCCTTTACAATTTATTTATATAATCTATTTTTAGATAAAGTCAAATTTTTATATCAATATAACTTCATTAATTATTATTATAATTTATTTTATTTAATAATAAAAATCCGTATCGAAGTCATTTTGACTAATCATTATTAAATACTACATGAGATGTTGGGTAGTTTTACATAGATGTAAATATGTTTTATAATTTACATTTGTTTAAACTAAAAAGAAGTTTAAATATCTATGCACTATAACTTAGATCTTATCAGGTACGTTGTTCATACGGAATTTAAAGGTCTCAGTTTTAACAAATTATTAAATTATTTGATTTTCACAATTTCAACTAAATAGTGGCTTCATTCTTATTTTATGTATTATAGACATTTTTATTAATAATACTCAAAGCATTAATAAAGGCCAAGAAGATATAAGATAAAATTTCTTCTTAGAAATAATATATTAAATAAGCTTGTTCTGATTTTTATAGTTGTGAGGGTTTAGTTTATCACTGTTCTTCTCGAAGTGTGGTACAAACTGTTACAAAGAAATTAGGTTTCATTCTCTCACCATTTTCTAAGAAAAGAATTCGGAGATTGGATCTATTAAGATACTTAGATAAGGGCAAGAGATTACATTGTCTGGGAGCGACAGAAATAAGTGAGCATTATTTAGTTTCAGAAATTGAAGTTGATAAATTATATGCTAACTTTTCAATAAGTAAATGTCGGTATGAGTAATACTGAAGATTAAACATTTCTCTCATTTAATCTGTCACTTATCTTTGTATCTTGTAACCAAATACATTAATTAGTCAACTCATAATTATTTATTATAGCCTAATATATATATTTTATTTAAAGTATTGATTTATGTCTAGAAAGATATCAGTTTTTCTTATGCTCTCTTTCGCAAGTTTTCGTATTGTCATTTACTCCTAATTATCACATATTATATTATAAAAAAATATAACGGTAATTCTATGAAGTCACTAATATAAAGACTATGATATTATAACCTAGTCATAATTTTATACACCTCGTATATTTTAATTATTGTAATAATAAGAAAATGTTCTTCACTAACTAGACCTATTAAAAGAATTTTCTTCGAACATTAAAATTTCCACTAATCAAAATTATCATAGTGAGAAAATTGACTATTTATAGAATATACTCAGCTTATATATTACACCAACAGAGAACGATAATTAAGGATCTGTAAGTTAGAACTTATTACTAGTATATAATTTTTTATGTTCAGCGCGTCCTATATAAAAAAAAAAATGTTGTTATAAATATACTGATTTATATAAATAAGAAAAATATAAAATTAAAAAGATAATATAGGTTAATAACCGTACGACTATTATTAGTGAAATTCTCTCTACACGAAATAATAAATTAAATGATACCATTCAAATAATCTGGGTCTAAATGTCAAACATGTGCATACATACCGTAAATATTAATATAAAGCAGACAGGATTTTAATAATTAGTTATTATTAAATAGTAAAATTTATTATTGAATTTACTAATAATAAATATAATTATGCCTCATAAATAATAATAACTTAATATAATAAATTAAAATAAATATAAACAATTTTTATTTTTCTTTTATTATTTATATCTTCGTAGTAAGAAAAATATATTCTGATTACAGTGTTATGGAAAATCATATACACTTTATTCCAGATATTATAGAGTATTAGTTTAATCTCTAATTATCAAATTAATTAAAGAAATATTTACCTAATTGATCATGTTTGTGACACCTACCGAGTACCATTTTAAGAATATAGAAAGTTCCATCCTCATTTGTGTGAATTATATCAATTGAGGTGAGGCTGATGGATTTAATTAAGGAAAGATTTTTGTGAAATAGAATGTTTATATCGTACTTTTACTGCATTACACCACATTATACTGCAAGAGGAATATAAAGTACGAAAACAATTACATAAAAATACAGTATTAATAGTTAAGCATACAATATAGATAAAATAGTAGGTCAGTTGTTCAGTATGAGAAATAATTATATGAATAAAGAAAACAAAGAATACTACTTAATACTGATCCTGGTATAATCTATAAATAATAATATACCATAAGATGATATTAATATCAGGAACCGAAGTAAAAATAAACGAATCGTATAATTGCCTGAAACATTATATGCTCATATAAAATTGAAGCTGACTACTTAAATAAATAGTTTAAATAAATAATGGCCGAATAGAGAGAAAGTATCTTATTCATTTACCCATTGATTTTAATAATACTATAGGTACCGTTCTAATTTACCAGGTACTGCAAAAAATAACATATCTTATTTAACACATATATATCCATCGAATTGACGTACCAACCCTCAATTCAGCTCATCCAAATAAACCCCCAAGATTCACAGCCATTTATATAATATTCAGACAGGGAACACTAAGGCAACCGCCCGCCCATACGGATGGAACGCCCCAATGCGCAGCTCATGTAACGTCTCGAAGTCATCCACCAAGATATAACAAAAGACCAATCCTGCAATTATACACCTCCATTAGACCTGACGTTGACAAAACACACAACATGACATACAATCGACTCTTAGAGGCGGAATAAAACGTACAAGACTCAACCCATATATTCAACAATTAATACACTCACACCTTTGAACGGAGCCCGAAACTCACTAAGGTACATCTTCAGAGTAAGGAAAATCCAACGCCTCTTGCACTACAATCCATTCCAATCAGCATACTAACATCACGAATAACAACAACTTACAACGAACATGCCGGCCCAGCCCAGAAAAGAGGAGTGGCTTTGAGTTAAGAAAGACACATCCATTCAGAACCGATACACATCTTCTGGCACACAAGTACCCCTCCAAACAGAAACAAAAAGCCCCTTAACTCTAATACCCCATTCCAAGAACACAAGATCACTTACGTGCGACACATTAACTCATACAGAATGCAGTCACCTGTCTTAACATAAATAATCAAGCATAAAGGAATCAGCGATAAGGCACAGCTCACAACGAAGAAAGGGATGTAATGGAACAACATTAACATTACAAGAAGAACCCAGATGGTGGGTCAACTTATGGCGGGGGGCACATCACAGGCAAAGTTTACCTCTAAGTCCCAAACAACAAAGGGGAGACTTACATAACACGGGAAAGCGAGGCAAGCCAACGACCGTGAAACACCTACTAAAAGAAAAAGGGACATGTAGGATAAAATCACCCCCTGACCCAAAGTTTACTATCCCCAAATCAAGGAGCGAACGACAAAGGATACCTAACCGGAAGGCATAAACCTTGGCATGTGGACGGGGACAAGGAGAAAAAAACATACACTGGGTCACCCTCCAGTGACCAGCATCTGAAACTAAGCTAAGAGCCAAACCACCACAAATTGGTAGAACCCGAGGGGGAACAGGACAACCAATAAGGGGGGGCAGATCAGTCTCCCCACCTCTGCGAAAATACTTTCACTTAAAAATCCACTCCGAAAAGGGACAAACTGGCTATATAAAAGAATACAGAGCGTTGGGCACATCAAAGAAGAAAAAAGACGGGGCAAAGAAATGGGAAACATACATCTCAAAATTGGGGCTGGCAAGAATCAGAAACCCAACCTAATTGCGCATTAAGGGACATGAAAAGCATAACTAATGGAGCTGCAAAACTACGCACCTCAGAAGAAGCCGCAAGGGATGCACACACGCCGGCCCATGGGGTATGGTCGGGGAGCAGCGAGGCACAATAGCCCTTCAGGTAGCCAAAGGGGAAGAAGGACAATTGCAAATGGAATCACCAAAGGAATGCGAAGCCTCTCATTCTGCGGTGCAAAAACAAATTGGAGAGTGAGAAGCGACAGCGGCGTGGGGTCATCGGTGTGCAATGGCGAACCTCAATGCTCTCAGAGTACCTTATAAAGAAGGAATGCGAATAAAGCCGGAAAAAGGACAAACCTGGCGCTGTGGGGCTGCAAGTGTAGAATGGCAGATCGCGGCAGTGCTGGTGGCGGAATCGGGGAGACAGAAAACAGGCCAGGGATGAAATATCAAAGTGCTGGACAGACTGGCATCGAAACCCGCAGGTCGGACTGGAGATCGTAGGGATGCGATGCAAAAGGCCGCAGAGACAGACCCGGGGCCAAGCCAAGGAACAACACACAGGGAGAAATAAGAGAAGGCGTCGAGCCAAAGGGGATTGATGGGTTAGCGTGAGGAGTAATCCCAAGCATGCGACATGCGAATCAGACAACGATGTACGTTGATACCGAATAAATCACTAGGGATACAGAAGCGAACGGGAGGTGGGCGAAAGGAAGTACAGCAGGCGACATAGACACATCAGGGTGAAGCGGAGCGGAAGGGGAAAGAGAGGAGGGAGGAGAATACCGAAGCGAACAACGGAACTTGAAAGAGTCGAAAACAGCGGGCGGTTGGAGGAGATGGGGGAGAGAGGAACTGAGCGAGTGGGCAAGATTAGATGTACTGTACTAAAAATCTGAAAGCAAGGAGATGCAGTAGAACATAAGGAAATAGTGGTCCTAACAAAAAAGAGGAGAAGAAGGCCCCCTGTGGGAAGCAAGAGCTAACCCACCACGAAATCAAGGATATACACTCAATTGTAAAGCACAGCGGATAAAAAGCAGGCAACACAACAAATATTGGCAGAAATGCTGGATTTAACAAGAAGAGGAATAAGTCAAAGAAATCAGAAAGACTCTGATGAAAGCATAGAGAGCCAATCTGAACTTGCGCTATGCTACACTAAGGCTCACGCAAAGAGAAGCCAATCTAAGGGGCGAAGAGCTCTTAAAGAAGACGAAGGATGAAAACAAAAGACCACACGGGAATACCTTTGTGGAACTTGATAAATCACCACGTTCCCACCATTGATAAAGTTGACCTGACGGGGAGAAGTAGATGTTATAAGGATAGGAATAAGAATAACAAGTCAAGTGGCATCTAAATCGGTCGGAAGGTGTCGTTCGTCCGGAATGGAGAAAGGTGGCCAAAAATCCGGTGCGAGGATCTCTATAGAACCAACAATGTATAACCCTTTATAAATTTGGAGATATTTCTGCTGTGTTGTTTTTTTTATAACGTTTTAAGATTCTTATAATCCGACTAATTGAATAAATTTAACAATTTTTGATCTGAAAAAGTTAACATTTTAACATTTTATATAACGTTTAAAAAAATATGTAATCTTTTTAAATATTCTATGTTTTGATCTATCTTATAATAATTCCCTTTCTTGCCCCATTCCTAACTTCTCCTTTTTCTATGCTCTTTTCCTGCTTCACTCGCCTTGTTCCCCTTGTCTTTCTTAAATCGCGGAGGGATGTATGAACCCAAGTCCGACGTGCTGCAACGAAGGTAGGAAAGCTGAATATATTTAGATTTTTTTTCTTCCTTCTTGTGGGTGGGGAAGTTTTATTTTATTATGTGTGGGTGATCGCATAATGCGAGCCGATGAGAATCATGCCCAGCGGGGAGGAAAGGAAGAGGTGGGTATTAGTTATGATCGCAAATAGTAATTGGATACGTCTCGGAAATCTGCCGAGAGCCAAAGAGAACGATAGTCTACAGCAGTGCGTGGAAAAAAGGGAAAAGTGGGCAAGACACCACTTAAGGGGAAAGGAGTAGGAAAAGAAAAGCCCGCAAGCAATGGCTACCACCGGTAATTGCAACAGGGCGCACGAGATACGGGAATCCAAAAGAAAGACGCGAGATCCAAGGGGCGGTGGGGGCCCTGAGGCAGAGGGGGGAGTAGCACAGCAGGACCAGGGAGATTGCGCCTGAAAGGCGGGACCCATCACGTAATTTGCGTGGATAAAAAGACAATGGAGGGCAAATACAATGATACGGATTGAGGGTTTAGGTAGGATGCCACGAGTACTGGAGGGGAGCCTCCAGAGGAGGGGAACCAAGTAATCCCGGCTAGGACCAGGTGGGCGATGAGCTGTGCATCAAAACAGGGAAGGCCGATTTCGACTAGGGCAAGAGATCGGATTGATGAACAGGCTGATATAGTAGAGTCGGCAAGCACAGAGTAACTCATTGCAAATGCGTTCAAGATACCTACAATGGGTGTGAAAGGTGAAACTATACGTAAGACCAAGCAAATATATGAAGTGTGGCCTTTCATCCAGGATGTGTAGGAAGCCGAAAACACGGCCCCAGTGTGTGGGCACAGTAACTGATCCCCACTGAAGGAAAATAGCGGAGTGAACCGAGAGCAATAATACTAACTGGAGAAGCCACATGTGAAAGGAGGGAAAGGAAAGTATCGGCCCTCTAGGGACAAAGCGAAGAGGCTGGTGCAAAAACAGGGGGATCTAGAAACGAAATGACCAAGTGGTGACTGAACTGAAGCAGACTATTAAACAACGTATTAGCAAGGTGGGGTCCGATGTTGAAATTAGGGGTAACATTATATTGTACGGCACATTAGATTAAACAAAGACAGCAAATATATCTATAGGCATCGTGCGAGTCGATCAAGTAAGCACAGACACCCTTAGTCACATATACTGCATGTATGGTATAGTTCTGAAGCACTCGGCCCTGAAGTGCCAGCAAGAGGGGCCTATTCATTGGCAACCAAAGACTGGGCTACGTGTTACAAATGGAAACTAAAACGTGGACCGATTGTTTCTGAATTGGAAGAGGGACAGAGATGGCAAATGCGGTCCGTGACCGAAGCAAAACTAAATAGCGGGGGGAAATAGTATAAATCCGGCGAACGCAATAAATCAGTGGAGACTATGGAGCTAATACGAGCAGAAGCATTATGTGAACTTTGATCGAAGCGGGGAAATAAGAGGTGGATGGCCGGGACTGGGATTACCACAAGGGCAGTGTGTAGATGAGTAGCTAGGAGTGCTTGCAAGCACAAAGATAGCCAGCGGAAAAGCTGACGTCATATAATGGCGTGCCAGATAAAATAAACTCAAGAAGGTACGAGGTGTCAAAGAACTTCGGGCCATATGAATAGGTAGACTGGCTTAAGTCGGGCTCGAAACTCCTTGGAGAGGCAGGTAATCTAAACTGGTGGGAGGAAGTTCATAGGTACCCCGATAGAACGGCGTCGACAAACAGAGGCAATCGGCTCATGGGGTCACTCTGTGTCACGCAATGGTAAACATGCTAAAAGAGAGAGCTTATTCGCTTCGCGAAGAAGAGCTTATGAACCTTGCCGACTAGGTTCCGAAAGCCGCTGGGACTGCGCTGAAGCCCACAGGAAATAATTTGCTGAGACAAGGAACACAGACTAGGAGTAAGTTTACGTGGATCATGCACCCGGTGTCAACAGGCTATATACGTCTTAAGGAGTCTAGCGCGTATCCGAGAAGGCAAAAAGAAAGTAGGATCCAGGCTGAAGTATCGTTAGAACTGACGGCAGGAACGAACTGGAACCTGAATGGGACATGGCATATCAATTTACCGCAAAAAAATGAGAAAGAAAGAAGGAAAAACCCATGCAGAAGGCCCGCCGGCGAAGCAGACCATAGAACGCAGAACACAGGCTAGGTAAGGCGAAGCGGAGCGGCAAAGGACCGGAGGAGGAAGATGGGACGACGGAAGCGTCCAGAGCAACTGAAGAGAGCTTGCGAGCTCCGGAAAGCCTTTTGAAAAATCCGTTGCGGAAACGGATTAACCAGGAGTTAAGAGACAAGGGCATGTCAAAGGATATAATCTTTGTCGTCACATAAGCCAAAGGGAGGAGCGAGAAAGGTGCGCAAAGATGACCACAATACCCATCTAATTAACAATGCCAAATTGCTAAAGCGATGAGGAAGTAAGAATATATAGAAATGATAGTTAAAAAAACGAAACTAACTCCTCTATGATCTAGTGCTGTTACCTGCTTATAGATAAATGGTCAGTGGGCTAAGTATACAATAGAGAACAAAAAATAGATGAAAACTACAAAGGAAATAATCTGAATGAGATAATAATATTATTATATGAATAAGATATAAAATTAATAATATATATAATATAAAAAAAGGTTAGCAATATAATATAAAATAATGAAACTAATAATAAAGGAATTATAATATTATTAGTAGTAATGTTAAACCAAAGAAATTAATAGTTAATTAATACAAATAACTTATATCCGTATATATATAAAAATAATATTAACAGTAAAGTTGTATATAAATCTATATTAATAAGTAAATTGGATAAATTGCATTATTTAATAATGATGCTGAAGTAAAAATAGGGTAACTTCGTTGAAACATCTCATATAATCTTAAATGATCTCCAGTTATATAATAAGAAAGATACCTACAATTTACTATAATGTATTAATATAATAATAATCTAATAAAGATAGTTGGACTATAGGTTAATATTTAAATATATTAATCTTAATTATACATTATATATAAATAATATATTATAAAAATAAAAAAAAAAGAAATATAAATAATAAATTAATAAAATATGTAAAGGGGAAATAAAACTAATAAAAATGAATATAATCCTAATTAAGTTAATGAATTAATATAACTAGTATCAAAAGTATAATTATATTATGTTATAAATAAATAAAAAATATTATTATATATGGGAGTCCAATTATACCTGATTAAATGAAGGAAAAAATAAAGAATGTTAATTTAATATAATAATTTGAAACAAGGACGGATACTATATCATATATATTTATAAACAATATAATATTCCTAAGAAAAATTAACAACAGTATTTCTGAAACTCGGAACTCAACGAAAATTATCCAATTTATGCTTCTGATAACAAAAAAAGTGCACAAAAATAAAACAACAACAGAAGAATAAAAAGAGGATCTAATCAAAAAACATGTACAATTGAAGGAGAACTACTACAACTAAGCAAGGTGACTCAGCAATGAAAGAAGAAAATATATACAAAAATATTGAAGAATTTTAAGCCAGAACAAGAACTGTTTTCTAAATATAATAAAAAATAAAAAAAAAAAAAAAAAATGAATATAATAAAAATTTCGAAGGAATAAGGTGAAGAATTAAAAAAAAATATAATAAAATAAATAAAAATAACTAATATATAAAATCTGAATTATAAATAAATATATAACATTGGTTTAGATTAAATATGAGGAAAATTTAAATATATATAATAAAATAAATATAATTATATAACATATACTGTTTTTCTGATAGGATATGGGCCTTATTATCGTTCACATTCCTGTGATTAAATCCCGTGAACATTACTATTCCAATGATCAAGTAAACTTGTTGATATTTCATCTCTCTACACAAGACGGGGATTTCGAATGAAAATTGTTCATCAAAGAAACGTACCTTGCGCATCCTGGGCATATCTAAAAATCCTTCACGCTCATGAATCAGTCCAGACTCAATATTATATTAGTAATCCGCCACTCTGGCACGGCCAAGACTTTTGAAGTCCAAAAGACTTCAAATTCCGCCGGCCTTATTAAGAAACTATATATAAATGATTACTGTATTAAAATATTATTCTAATTTAATTAAATAGTATATATATATGAAAGCAATATAAGTATACTATATATATAATAAATATATTATAATCATATATATATTACGGTATATGACTATTAAAATAAAAATTTTAAATAATATAATATATGATATGTAATATCATATATTATTTAATGTATTATGAAATAGAATCATACTCCTTGATAATATCTATAATTATAAATTTCTATCTTTATATCGTGAATATAGGTATATTAGTTAGGTAATTAAATAAAATACATCAATTTTATTTATAGAAAATCTTATTAAGGATAGCATTAAATATATAAAAGATATTGTTATATAAATATAAGAAAACATATAAAAAAGTATTTAAAAAAGCAGGAAAAATATATACTAATAACTAAATAAACTTAGTAGATACGATGAAATATACTACCTCATTATATCCTAAACAAGCAACTATTGCTCATTTATAATAATTTTATGGTATTTACTAAATAAAAAACCTTAATTAGAGTAGTACTTTTGAATTGGGGGGATATAATTTGTATGACATGCGAATAATTGGGTTGTTAGGAATAATTTTATCAAATACACTTTCGTTAACAATTCCGTAATGGAACTCAATTGCCTCTTCTTTTATATTATAGTAGCAATACCATGGTGGAAACCTTATTTTATGGATGGGGACTTACCCTATATTTTAAATCTCTATGCCCCCCACAGAACAAATTAATGCTTGTCATTCAAGGCTGGGAATATTAGATTCCAGTTTTTATTCGATTACTTTGCCTAATAGGGACCAGTTGTTTCGGAAACTTTCCGGGGTGGCTCCTCCTCCCGTTCAATTGTTTCCCTCACGTGATTAATTTGTTTTATTACCATAAATTTCTTCTTTACCTATTCTTTGTTTTCTTTTTTTTGGGCTTTAATTTATATATATAACTAGCCTATAAATAGTATATAACTAATAATAGTTAACGAAACACGTAATTTTTAACATTCTTATGAACTTAATGGCTTTATATGTAAATAATAATATATATATAAGTATATTAATATATATGAATTATATAATAATAAATATATATTATTAAAAATGAGTAGAAAAATGAAGCACCCATATCTCTATATATTTTAATTATAAGCAAGTAAATGTACCTAAAATATTAATTCAAACAATATATAATTATAGTATATATATAGTATATATTGTAGAATTCTGAATAAGTATTATGTATTATAAAGTATAATAATATATGCCTACAATTAATATAACTAAATAGTATATGTATAGTATTACATACTAAATAGTATATCGAAGGGCTAGTGCTACCTCGGTCGGTCTACTTTCACTGAGACACTTATCAAGAACGCGACTCGGATCTGTACAAAAATTGTCATACAGGTGTAACTATAAATTCTCTTGGACTTTTTGGTTTTTTTTTCGTTCGTGTAAATTGAGTTTTTAACAATGATTATAATAATAATAGAACCTAGTTTATTAGCATTTAAACGCAGAATTAAAGTCGTAATTTAATGGAATAATCAGTTATATTTTGTTTCAACAATGTCAATTAAAAAGGTGCATAGTCGGGTCCTCGTAGAGACGAATAAAATTTTAGGACACGCAGCTCAAAAAGCAACTTGCGTTAAATTTAATTTAGTGAACAAATGGGGTGTTTTCTATATAGTCGGTAGGGCAGGAAGTCCTCACCTACTCAGTGTATAAAAAATCACATATAACTGCTTAAAAAAAAGTAAATGCACGAAAACAAAAAACAATACGTACCTCTGCTGCGAAAAAAAGTTACATCCTCTATAATCAGTTATATTTTGTTTCAACGATTTGTGTTGCTAAATTGTATTTTTTTACCCTGAGGATAATAAAATAAAACCTGGCCTCAATTAATAATGGAGATTAAGACCGGGGGCCAGCAAATCATTAAATCTTAGGTTAAAAGAAGTTGCAGGCCTTCGATAGTTTTAAAAATTTGTCGCAAATGTCGTTCCTTAAAAAAACATTACTGTTGGTAGCCTGTGCTCTTTATGCCATCTTATTCATGTTATAATGGATTTTCTAAGTACAGGCACAATAGGATAACCCTTTACGATACACCCTTTCATATCCCCCCAACACCCCAAAGATAAAAAATTGCTCTACTCCACAAAATAAAAGAAAAATTCATTCTCAGGAATTCATAATCGTTAGCCTAATTATGAACGCCTAATTGTGTCCTTCTTTCGAAAATTGCATACAGTGATTTCATGTTTTTAACCTTTATTTTATAAAATTAGCTTGGCAAACCTTACTTCGGCGAGACACAGCAGTTTTAGACTACGGGAAAAATAAAAACAACGTATAGTTAGTAAAAAAAGAAAAAAATATTAAAAATGTAACACTATTTGGTTTTAAGGTCACAATAATGAGGATATAAAGTAATATTAAACTAAATACCGATAATTAATCATTTATTCTTACTTGTGGGGTGGAAATAGAGAACATAAGAGAGATAATAATTGTAAAAATTCATATTTAAGTAAAATAATAAAAATTAGATATTACATAGCCAAAATTAACTTTATCCTGAACAGTGTGTAGATACGTCCGGTGATACGCTGCATTTTGATGTCAAATACAAATAACTAATACCTGGATTTTATGAAAAATAGATTGATTTAATAAACCATATGTTTAATGTGTAGGAGCAGTTTTTACTGCTAGCAGTAAAAACCTGGCATCTTAATGCGGTAAATTACTGATTGGAAATGTAAGATTTGTGCATCCCAGAAGCCACTACTTTACTCACTAATAACACTATCATGTAATTAATAATAAATGACAGAATAATCAGTGATCATTGGTGATAAGGCGTTTTTAATGTTTTTTTTTCAAAAAAATATCCTTCATTTCATCTATCAACTCTTAGTGTATTGTGTTCAAAATTGTAAACAAATTAGAATTAAACAGATTTCTTTTCAAAATTTCAAATTTCTTGAATAAAATTAATTAAACAAACCTCTAATTGAAATATTGACATGAATAAAATAATGAGACATGTGATTTGAATTATGTGATATTGATTAAGACATAAGCTCTAATGAATTGTATAGGAAGGCTATCAGGAATTTCATATCAAAACTCAATATTCAAGAAATTCTCTAGAGCTAGGACCTATACCTTTGGGGGGGTTTACATTCCACGGACACTCAAAATACTGCTCTCTCTCGTGACTATGGAGTGAGTGGGGGCTATACATAGTTTGCTTGCAAGCACTGATAATAATGGGGAAACTGGGTCATTTTATGACGCCTACATGAATGCTCTTGTAGGCAGTATCGGCATGTTTCGGGTAAGCCAATCGCACTCTTCACGGAGATCAAATTTGGAAGTTCGTTGCTCCGGTAAGACTGTCACTTCAGGTTTTTCGGGTGAATGAGGTTCATTGTGATCCTTTGAAGGTGAATGAGATTCAGTGGCAATTCGCCAATGAAACATCACAAGAAATTCTAACATATCAATCCCTCTCATATCAGTAGTTTAATAGTGCAGAAAAGCTCATCGTCACTACAGTCGAGATGCTTTGAGGCCAAGGTTATTGGCAGGATAGTAACTCCATTATTTAATCTGTTTGTGTCACGACAAGTCTCATAAATACTTCAAATGCGATTTTCAAATGGTGCATCTGCGAAATGCCAGTCAAATGGGGGCCTAATGCTAGCTAATATGTAGGAGAAGCATTTTACACATATCGCACGAGCTGAGTATAATTTATAATAACACATGTAAATCTACATAATTTTCCATCCCAACGGCAAAAGATCTGGCAAGCCAGGTGCGAGGCGAGCCGGACACCGGGAATAACAAGCTGAGCGGAGCAAAATGTTTTGTGGATCCGGACTTCGGAGCTCAGCCGGAGCGTTTGATCGGAAGCCGTAAAGCGTAAAAACGGAGAGCACGTGAGCTCGGAGCACGAGCCGATAGCGGCAAAATAAACGAGGCTGCCAGGCTCCACCGAAGTGACAACAACATTTAAGGTAGTAGAATGGATTCTACAGTATTTATAGTATATTGATATATAGATTTATAGCTGTAATAAATAATCCGAAACACGAATCTAATATGATTATATAAGAGATATGATAATATCACAATCATCTGAATCACGATATAAAACATTTAGCTCAATTACAAAAGTATAGACCTCCTCTTAAATTCATGTCAATCCTAATCATGCCCGACGGAGTTTCCCTGATAGACTGAACTTCCTCCGTTAGCGGAAGGATAATCCGTCAAGATCCTGGCCTCCGTAATTAAGACCCTGAATATTGGTGGTCAAGGTGGGGTTTGCCCTCGTGCTGGACTAAGAGCCCTTCAAAACCACTGAGTCTTTTGTAACCATCACAATACCTAACATTGGAACGAATCAACTTCTGCTCTTCGACAATTCGGTAAATCTTTAAAAATTTTCTTCGAACTTATGTCTCCAGAAGATGAAGGGAGGAGAGGTACGCTTCTACGTCCGGGGTACAACTTTGTTGGTCCCCCAGCGGTACTTCCTCCGCCACATATATATATAGTATATGCATATATATATATATTATTAATATATAATATAGTATATATATATATAATATATATAGTATAATATTAATATATATTATATATATATTATAAATTATATCAATTATATGATATATATATAACTATAATAATTATATATAAATATCATATATAATAATTTTGTGCTAGTAGGTATGGAAAAATTATTGGAAAAGAGGACAGTGGGAATGAATTTGTGTTAACAGGAGAAAATTGGAATGTTTCCGTTCGTCGGGTCAGAATCGGTATGAAGAAGTTTTTCCTTTTGCATGGTTAGTAAGGCAACAGGGGCTTAGCCAAACCCCGGTCCTTTCCTGCTTGTGAATTCAACTCCTTGGAACATTGGTTGGTTATTCTTGAGCGGCCTTAGACAGCGACAATCATCTGGCAGAACTCTGGGGAGAATGAGGTTTTGGGAGGCTAATGGAAAAGATTGCCCTAGTGTCTTTACTGAAAGGGGCCAAAACCCTACCCCTGAGAGTGTTTTAAACACATCCGAGGTCTGAGACCGCTCGGGAAAACCATTACGGGCCCAAGAAAAATGTTTTCTTCTAGAAAGCGGAGGTTTTTCTAAAGGTTAAGAAGTTTTTCGGCCGAATGAGAAGCTAAGAAAGTGCTGGTTCAGGCTGGACAGGGCAAAAAGCCTTCCTGGGTGTTCTGTTAATATTATTATTTATAGTAGCTATATATTATATATAATTATCATATTTAATATATATTAGTATCATATTAATATATATATTAATTATTACTTTAATCAAGTAACTACTCATATATATAAGTAATAGTATATATAATATATTATATAGTATATTATATATATAATCAATATATATAATATATATAATGAATAATATATATAAACATAATATATTATATAGTATATATATTTTTTATAACTATATATATATATATATTATATCTATGATATATAATATTATGATATGATATATAATATTATATTAATATATATATTAATATTATTTAGTAATTTATCATATTTAAAGGTGTTATATATATATATAAGTGATAATATATGGGAAAAAGTTCTGATTAGTTTTTGAAATTCCATATTTTCTGAAAATTTTCCTAGAGGTTCAGAGAAAAAGTTGTTCTTAAAGTTTACAAGAAAAAGTTAGAGTTAAAGTAAAGGAAAGGAAATAAGAAACATATAGAGGGACAGGTAAGAAAGCGACATGGCGCCTGTATCTGTGAGACTGGTCCCCAGTCCAATAACCCACTACCACCAAACGATGCTCTCCTGCCAATATCCCCACTAAAGCCACCCCTAGGGGGCTTGTCCAAATTTCCGTGTCACCAAAATCCCAACCAATTGGCCCTTTTGTCCCCAAAAAAAAATGGATCAGTGGTTACCAAACCATCCACGAATGCGCTTATGAACTTAAGTCTGTATGGTGACACATGCCATAAACCTATAACGATTACTCAGTAAACTGCTACTATATAACTAAAATAACCCAGTCCAATTTTGGCTTCTTCTAAATCAGATATCTAGCATGGTCTGATTGACTCACAGTACCCATCCATGGAGATAACTGATCTCGCAACCCTTTTCTTCCCTATAAATGTTTGGCATATTGAGCTCACATCTAGCGTAATCAATCCTCTTCCTGGTTGGCCGAATATCTGTCATTTCTCAGTAATTTTCTACGAATAACCCTAATCATTTTCATGCTGAGAGATCGAGGGGTATAGCTTTTCTTATATCTAAGATGGCCATGCGTTTTCTTCTTAAATTTTTCTTGTATGACCCCCCTGGTCTCTTGCCCCCTCTGTTTTTGTCGCGTGCTCTAACTAATAAGAGGAATTTAATTGTGTCTCGGCCGGTCTGAATTATCAAAATAGATGGTTAATAAAATTTGTGTAGACTTTGGTATCAGTGTCCTCCTGAGAAATCCGCGCTTTCTACAAGAAAACTGTCCTTAATCTCCTTCAGCCTCTCCTCCGTAGGCTCTGTTAACCCCTCCACAACCCAGATAATTCCATCTTTGTCTGCCTCTACGTTGGCATCTTTCTCCGTCTTACTATCTTAAGTTCCTTTTCTTTTAAAGTAAAAAGAGGCCCAGACCTTGTGCGACAAACTCCTATTATTGGCTCTAACAGATAGCCTGATTTATATAATTTTACTTATTTACTTCCATGTTCCCCTTGGCCTCTTGTAGAAACCAGAGCATATGATCGAGTAGCGTTGTTGGGTCGGCGATAGCTTTTTAATTTCGTAAGCTATCGGATGGAGTACATCATTTTCCTCCTGCAACAGTACAAATCCAAAAGATCTTTTTTTCACCACCTCCGGTCTCACAAAGGACTCAGAGCCGCAATGCCCCCATTCATATCAATTAGTTAAATACTTTTATTTTTGAGTAACCTAGGTGGAAATAATAACCTTCTACCAACTTTTTACAAAAAGTGCGATGCCACCGATACCATGGTAGTCTGGGTATGTTGGTTTACTTCGTGGTTTCGGTAATGGGTCGATTTTGTTGCTGAGGTATCGGTAATCAGTAATCCGGTATCGGGAATTTTGAGAAGAGGAGTATCATTGAAATGAATGGTATCGGTATCGGTAAAGTTTTGCCGATACCCCGTCTTAACCGTACTCCACAATTTTTTCCTTTTTCGTCTTTTATGTATTATCAATTGAGATATGATATTTATATATATATCAATATCATATACTATAGTATATATATATATATATATGTGGTATATATATATTAATATATATATATATATTATAGTAGTTATATATATATACTATAATAATATATATATTATATGATATATAGTATATATATATGCATAGTATAGTATAGCTGGTATATTAATATTATTATATAATATAATTTAAAATTGGAGTAATATACCCTGTGGCACAATTACCAAATTATCCAGATTATTAAATATAAATAATATATTAAATATATATTTAATTATAGTTTTAGATAACTAA
The DNA here is from genome assembly GCA_015478945.1 of Trachelipus rathkii. Classification (NCBI taxonomy): domain Eukaryota; kingdom Metazoa; phylum Arthropoda; class Malacostraca; order Isopoda; family Trachelipodidae; genus Trachelipus; species Trachelipus rathkii. The sequence continues at coordinate 31,179 of JABUQX010013531.1, forward strand.
TTTATTAAATATAGTCAATTATATAATTATAATATTAAAATAATAATTAATTAAATATATTTGTATAATAATAGTATTACTTACATTAGAATATTTATTAAATTAAAATTGAATAATTAAAAATTATAAGTATTATATATAAATATATATATGATATATATATATTTATAGTCTATATAATATAGTTATTATATATAATTTTATATTATTATATAATTAATTGATAAATATGTTAATATATATCATACAAATATATAAATAATTATATTAATAAGATTATTATATATTGATATTATACAAATAATATATTATCATTATAACATTAGTAATTAAAATACCTTTAATTATAATAAGATAGATTATATTATATAATCCTAACAGCTAAATTGCTGAGCAAGTTAAGTGAGGTATATGTATTATATGTTGGTTGTTTGAAAAATTTAAGGTGAAATATTTTTATATTATTCATTGATTGTATAATAATAATAATTATGTACTTATTAATATTATCATCACTTAATATAACCCCGTTTTAATCTAAAATTATCAAGTAAATAATAAATAAAAATTAGCATTATAAAAAGACATAATTATTCATAATTATTAGTTAAATAATACAAGTGAGGGATTATATATTATGTAAAATATTAAGTACTTATAAAATATAAATCAATATTATAATCGCCTAATTAATTACCTATACACTATAAGTAATATAATAATTAACAATACAAAGGAATTTAAAAAATATAAATTAATTTTAATGCAATATTCGGATTTGGTTATTATTATATTTTTCTCGACTATTATATAAATATTTATGAAGAAACGACAAATTCTTTAACTACTATTAAGCACTCTATTATTATATAGTTACGTTAGAATTAATTGTAATATATAGTAATAATAGATACTATATAAAAATTTAATATAGTAATATTACTAATTATATATTTTCAAAGCAGTTCAATGATAGTTAAATGTAATACCTATTTAATGAACTAAACTGCATGGCTTCTCAATTGGTGATCCTAGAAGATTATCAACTGATTCCATATTAATTATGAGGTATTTAACTTATAGTGAAACTTAATTTAATTTTGAGGGTTTACACTAATTTATCTGTAGGTAAAATTCATGAATAACAATTAAATCCAACATGCATCGGGGGAAAATCGTGGGGTGGTAGTATAGTATCATTTCTTGAATAAATATACTTACATTCTGATGTAGTAAAAAACTCTTTATTCTCAATAAAAATTTAACATATATATAATAATATATATAACAAGGGTATTGTGTAAACATCATCGGTAACATTACGAATAATCCGGACTTAGCTACCAGTTGCTCTATGTCAGCGAATATAATTAGTACTAGATCCTTAAATTTTTTAATTTGGGGCAACATTTAAAAACGCTCTTTCATTGCACGACTTGGGCTGGCATTGGTTAAAAAGAAAGTTTTGACATAAGAGGGGGGTCTAGAAGAAACCTTTATTGTTTAAAAACTCAACTAAATTGGTAACTTATTTAATTTCTGCACATATATTAAACTTTGTTCTTGTCTTAGTTTTTATGAAAAATATCAAAATAACGAATTGGATTATATGGTTGTTAATTAAAGTGACTCCCAATTTATTCTTGCAAGAACTAGAATTTATAACATGTTTGGGACATACCTCTGACTGAGAGTTCCCTTTTAAGGATCTGGGAAATATCAGTTAAATAAATATAAGTTCTAGAAGACAACGGATAAGTCAATAAAAATGAACTATTTAAAATTTCATTAAGAAAGACGTGGTGGATTTAGTAAAAATGGGATTGCTACCAGCTGGGCTATAGCAGCTAGAATTATAATTATTTTGCATTAAAATTATGAAATTAAATGATAGAGATTAATAACAAAGAAAAAAATTTCTATAAGAGCTAGCTAAAAGATAACCAAATGCACATAGCGAAAATCCAAGAGTCATTTGTTACTTTCGAGACTTAATGGCTCATACCAAATGAGTTTATATCGCCAGTTAAATCGGTTAAAATGTCAGTACGATTGAAATTCTGTATGTAAAAGAGTTTTTGAGACATATGCGTTAAATGTGATTAGACTGAATTTATGTGTAACTGTAAAACGAAGTTAATGGCTGTCTTTCAGAATAAACTTGATTAAAATTAATGAAAGACAAGTCCGATTGACACTAAGCATTTGCTACACTATGACATGTTGGAGTTAGATGCCTTCTTCCAGTTACATTCGGATTTTCTCCCATACTTCATAAGCAACTTATGACAATGTGAGAGACAAATAGCCACACTGTCCAATATTTATTGAAGTTGCTAAAGAGTCAAGCTGGTGAATGTAGCAACCTTGAGTAAGAACAATGATGTAAAGGGAATAGTACGTGTATTGTCTCTAAGGCTCAGCAACAAAGAGTATCTATACGTACATTAGCTATGATGGCTGCCGTCTCTCTGACCTTTCTCTTCGACAGTTATGGAGCAAAATCGAAAAACCCTTCGAAGAATTATTAAACATTCAATGAATTTACTAACAATAATAGCTCAATAGAAGACTTGAGCTTGCAGAAATTTGTATAGTGAAGGGATTTTACAAAGACAAAAATTTCAATGATAATGAAAAGAAGTTAACTTTTGTCGCCAATCTTTGTTCAGTTATAATTCTTCTCACAAAACTGTGCTGATATTATGAAACATTGGTATGCCTTGTGAACTAGTGTGACTTATATATATGAAAAACGATCTAAACGGATACAGAAATCAGAATCAGGTCGAGGTTTCAGAATGTTTTAGCGGTTGTCTAGGAATTCCTCATCTTCTGGTATGTGCTTGTCAATGATAGACAGAGAAAGTCAAATTTGTATAGGTAAAGTTGAATACGTGAGATGAGGCGATGGAAGGATTCGAGAGAAAATAAGAGAAACACAGAGATCTGTTGTTAAATAGCACATTCAATCTAAAAATCCTCTCAAAAAATAATAATATATATATTCCCATAAGGCATTAGAGGAAATGAAATTGATTGACCTCGGAAAGCAAGTTAACAGTTTTAAAGAGTTCAATCAACATCCCCGTAATAATTTCGCAGGCTGCGATTGCAAAATTAACAGAGTCATCTCTATTGAGAACCTAACCTGATCTCGAAGCTAATTTTAAAGCAAAAAAATAAAAATCGGGATCTAAATAATGAGTATAATCTATCCAGTAGAAAGAGGGTGGGATATATATATATATAAGAACTATTGCTGTCTTGATATGAATTATCACTTCTCAGGTTGTTCAAGTAGAGAAATTATTAAATTTTAGGAAGCATTTCATATAGATTAAAATAAAATAGTAAAGGATAATATATTTAAAAATGTAGAAGTCAGTCTCAAAATTTTAATAAACTTTATTCTCACAAGTTCTTGAAAAAAGGGTTAATATTATTTAATTGCAATTAATTATTTTTAGTTATCCTAGACGCATATATCTATGGTATATGATTACTAGTATTTGTAGACCAGTACTTATTATTATATTAGAAAATTATTCTTAAAATGTAAATATGATAACGATAAATTAATATTCAAATATCATAATAAAATTAACATAGATGTGGTTTATATTAATTATTATATATATAATATATTATATTATAAATATATACATTATATATGTATATAGTATAATTTTTACGGAAATATTTTTCCATACTTATAATATTGATAGATATAAAGAAATATATTCCAATGAATACTAAAAAGCGGTAATGTAGTATATCATAAATAGTAGCTAGTAATTAGTAGACCTACACTAGGTATATAACAGTATCACTACCTCGAGTTTATATTCGAATTTATTTAGTATATATATTATTATTAATAGTTATGATATATAAATATGAATAGGCCATCGTATATTAAATATAATTTATATCTATATTATAATCAAATATATATAATATTAGCTTATATACCTTCCAATATAGTTTACTACTTAATATAATTAATTGTCTTATAAAATTATTCTAATTACTATAAAAAATATATCGTTATTATTATTAAAATATCATTTCATTATATATGATTTTAAGACCATTTTCATCAACATTACTAAAAGTTTAAGATATAATTATTATACCATTTCAAAAAATGTTTTTATTATTTAATATTTATATTTATATTTAGACCAAAATATTAATATATAATAAATATAATCAATCCAGATTAATGTAATAAGATAATATTCATTATGTGGTTAATATATTTATTCCGGGAAATTTATACCGAATCGGGATACCTAGTCATACTAGCTTAATAATCCAACTTATGATGACATTAAGTATAAATTAATTATATTGATATCTATTTATTTAAATATTTAATACAAATTTTATCACAATATATTTACTTATTATTATTATATATACTTAATGTTTTATATAGATAACAAAGAATTAAATTTAGGCACACACTTGAAATAAATGATGACCAGTTTTATGCAGAAGCCAGCTCAATATAAGAAAATTAATTACAAAACTTTATAATTAAACACGAAGTTCCATAAAGATTTTATAACCGAAAAGGAACTTAAAATTAAAATATCAGGGGCATGAATTTTCAACAGGTTCATCGTACTTTCAGGGAAGATAATATTAAATTAGGAAGAATGAATATCTTCTGTCTTAAATCTTACTATAAATCTATTTAATCTTAAGCTAATTAAAGGGATTATTAGTTAACAAACAGTTTAATTTTCATTTCAATAGTGCACAGAACAAAAATTTTTAAACAGATTACTGGGTAGAAGGGCGGAAATTAAAAGCTTAACTAAGAGTCGGGGGGAGGCCGACTGGAGCCGGGGGGAGTGGGGAGCCGAACCAATTAGAATTGCCGGGGGAGACCGAGAACGAAACGGAAATGGTGAGATCGGTGAACATGTGAGTACCAGGGAGCCGAGCCGGAGCCGGAGCCGGAAGCCGGAGACGGAGCCCGTGAGTCCGATCCACGAGACCCTGCCCGAAGGCCGAGCCGGAGCCCGAGGCGTGAGTAATGTAGAACATCCACATGAAGACACGGAGCGGAGTGTGGAAACAGGAGGGGAAGTGTTAAAATTGGCTGAGCCTGGAGCCCGAAACAATTGCCGGCGCCGCAGTGCCCTTGCGACAAAGGTAGGCGACCATGTTTAACCAATTTGCTGATGACTGATTTACCGAACCAGATTATTGCTGTATATAGTGATACAATGGTTAATTATAAAAATTAGATGACAAATAGGTATTAATAAAGTAAGTGAATTTAGTAATAAAAGAAGTCTTTATTAGTTTTTGTGGAGACTATTAATCATAACCGAGATCAATAAAAAAGAAAATCAAGGACAGTACCGTCATCGAATCAAGTTGAATTAATGTAGAAAACTGGAATATAGCAATTATACTCAAGTGATCTGAAGGGGAAATTAATTGTGGGCGTAAAATCGAAGAAGAATGGAATTATTTATACTAGGAACATAATGGGCCATTAATTTGATATATTATATGATTATTGATAGGAACATAAGTGTATTAATAGACGACGACTTATTATATACTAATATTGACTAGGATATATATTTATATAATGAAAGAAGAGAGAGGAGAGAAGAGAGGAGAAGAGAGAGATAGAGGAACCGAAGAGGAGAAGCTCCTTGAAGTATAGGAAAGATATTTTATTGGATAAAGAAAATTGGTAAGAAAGAGAGAAAGAATATATATAATATGATATATGATTTATATAATTAGGTAGTAATAGATTATTAATATTTTAATAACGGTATAGATAAAGATGAGTACTAATATATTAGGATGAGGTGTCATATAGTTTTAGAGGGATCTTCATTACTTGATAAGCAAAGCTAAAATTAGGATATAGACTGCGGTCAGTCGGATGGGAGGGGATAAACAAAGGCTCCTCGCGTTAGTATAAGGTCAAACAAAGAAAGTGAAGAAAAATTAGAGATTTGTTAAGTATCATTTCGATAGAACAGAATTTGAGGTTCGATATAAATTACATTAAAAACAGAAGTCATACTAATTGTTAACCAATAATGGGCGTTGAGTTCCTAAACAACAAGTATAAAATAAGTTGCTGGGCGTACATTGCTGGCAGTTGAATTGGGAGAGGAGAGATGAATAAGTTGAGAGGAGGAGAGAATAGTAGTAGCGAGAGCGAGAAGAGAAAGTAGAGAGACGAGAGAGAGTAGAGAGAGTAGAGAGATGAGAAATAAGAGTAGAGACAATTGTGGATCGGTGACTCGTAGCGCATAAAAAGAAGTTTGTGACTATAATAGGGAACTTTCTAAGATTCACAAAAATGCTATATCACGTTCTTTTAACGTAAACTTCTTTCTGTTTTTTTTTTTTTATAACATAGTAAACTTTACGTTAATATTATTTGCGTATACTTCACTGTTTTACTATCATTAAATGATTCAATGTTTAAGAAGTCATGGGTTTAGGGTACGGAATATGGATTTAAAACATAAAATATGCAAACCAATTTTTTTTACTTAAAATTTAAAAATGATTTGTATAAACAGCCAAACACATATCGACATGATAAATCAATGCATACCTCGAGAGCGGAAGGCTTTTCTGAAAAACGTTTGTTAACGCTCCTGAACGTAAATTCACTCCGACCGTCGATAAGTAGACGAATAGCCACATTGCTAACCGAACTCGTTGGTGAATTATTTCTTTTCTCCATTGGAAAATACAATTTATAAGTAAGCGCTAATATAATTCATTAGAGGCTTCATATTTATGCTGTATAATAATATGATAAGATTCTATACTAATAGTAAATTTTAGAGTACTCACATAAAAATAATGGTATATATGATAATTATGAAATGAGTTGGGTATAAAACCCTGATTTACACCTCTCCTAATAGTTTCAAAGGATGAACAATGATCAGATATCATAATTAAATTATAGTTGATTATGTGAGGAATGTAAGTAGTATTTTATAATAATATGATCATCTATATATAAATATTATATTGTATTATTTACAGGAGTTATAATGAATTTAGAATTATTTCTGATAGATTAGTAATATTAATTCTGATTAAGTGAGGGAAAGTATAATATATAATATAATAATAATCACTATATTTTATTATTATAAAGAAGTCCTAATATTAATATTTATTACTACAATAGTAATATGAGAAGTATAATATATTTATATATATATATATACACTGTGAATACCAGTTACAAACAGTAGTGATATAATTGATAGTATATAATATATAAATAATGATAGTAGCGTTATTACGGAGTTTAGTGTGAAGAATAAACTGAATTACATATATGCTATTATAACTAGTTTTTATATAGTTATTATATGATATAGTTCTAGTGAGGCGGAAATAAGTAAGTATTTTGATGTATTATATATCTATACTATTATTATGATTATTGATATACCGACGTATATAAAAGGAATACGAGTAGAACCAAGTTTTAATATTATATATATATCAATTACGGGACCAACACGCCAACATAAATTCAAATGGTTAAAATTAGGAAAAAATTTGAAATTAGAGAGGTAAATCTAAGTATCATTTTTTTTAGTTTTAATCAGTAGAAATATTTTTGACCGTAGAAGGGATTGGACCTGAAATTATGAACTCTTTTTTTAAACATTTGGGTTAAAACAATTGAAGAAAGCAAAGATCAATATGTACAGCTTATTAAACCATAAAAATCTTCAACATCGGAATTTGAATGCAAAAAGCTTCATGTCTCGGGCGGTAGAAAAAGTGCCCAAATTGTCGCTTTATAATATAGTATTGTAAAATTTATTTTTTTGTCGTATCGATAGGTCCTTACTGGTGAGGGTTCAGAGACCACGAGGGGACAAGGAAGGGGGGTGTTAACGAAGTCCCTCGCACGGCCCCCCAGATAAGAGACCCTGGAGAATCTCCCCCGCCCACAGATCACTGCTCGTATGTTCTTTGTTACCGCGGGATATGTCCTTTATAAAAAAATAACAGTGGAGCAAACAATATTCCGTCATCGCTCGGGAGTAAGTTCAACATCATATCAGGATTATAGGGAGAGAGACTCTGTGAATATACTACATACCCATCGTGTGTTTAACTAATTTGGATATTTTTTACAGAGAAAGCGGTATATTTTCTCTTATTTTTATTTAATGTATCTGTGATAAAAGCTTGATTGATATGATTAATCATAATGATATTTATTATTAGTGGAAAGTAAGATGGGAGAAGAAGGTCTCTGCAAGAATAATTAAAACAAGCTTTAATACCAGAGCAGGACTGGTGATTATTATATGATGTTATGTCCCTACAGAAATGGCAGAAGATGAAGTAACAAAACTTTTATTATACTGAAAGTTGCGGATTTAATTGATGGGAATAAATATTTTATATATTCTACTAAGGGTGATACAGAAAAATATAATATTAATAGAATAATATTTGAGTTTAATATTGAATAATTACATAATATAAATATTGCTATTGTATTATTTATATATTACGTTAGGTTGACTATGAAATCTAAGCATAAATTTATATATGTCTCATTTATAGTTTATATATAATAAAATATTTGTCAATCATCATCATCTCGAATTAGTAGACCAATCAACATCAGTACTATATTTATCTATATTATATATTATTTCATGATTGACATCATTCATCAGTGGGTTCAAGGTTTGGGGGGGGGCGAGGGTTAATTGACGTTTCAAAGACTCACACCACGTTCATCGACAAACCGGAATATTTATGGATTGAATGGGGTTTTCAGACTGCCACCATCGACTGAGAAATTTTAAGGAGAAACTTTTATTCTTCAATAATTGATTCTGATCCACTTACGAATAATGCAAGCTCAATATTGTTATTTTTATATGCTTTAATATTTGGAATTTCTTCTCTTTTTATGTATGGATTTATCTCTGCAATTATTTCATTTAATTTGCAAAAAAAATCTTATGACTGTTCAGTATCTTTCATAGTAGCCTCCATACTCGGGGAAGGTTTTCTATAATAAAAGAATATATTTACATTTTTGTAAATTTTTACTTAAAAATCCGATGCGTAAAAGCAATTCTTTTCCCTTTGAGTAGATGTTGCTATATCCTTCTCTTGCGGAGTCAAAGTTGATAATATTTTTCTTTATGTAGACACAGTTTTCTCACAGAGCCTTTTTAACATACTTTTCTAAATCAATATATTTTCAATTCTAGTGTGTTTTTAAAATACAAGTCTTATGATGATTCTTGTCCTTAGTGCGACAAAATTCTTAAGAACACACAGGTCTTTCGCTCGTTTTCCGTTTCCATACTTAAAGCCTTCTCTTTTTCCTTCCCCGTTGACTATTTCTTTCATTGCGTCCTAACCGATGACCGTTCGAATCATATAATATATTAATAGCTATAATAATAATCACGAATTAATATATAATTGATTATAATATATTAACCATCTTTGATTTATAAATATTATATTATACTAATATATTACATATAATATATATAGTATAGAACTAAATATAATATATTATATATATATATATATTATATAGTATATATATATAATATAATATATATATATATATAGATATTATAATATATCGTATGTACCCTTAACGTGTACAGATAAAATAACTATTATTTAATAACTTATTATAATATATATTACTTAGTATCTACTTTATTAAATATATATATTTGTTTTACTATAGTTTATATATATAAACACTAAGAATAGTGTAGATGAAGGTGGTCTAAAGGGCTGCCATCATGTAGTTTTGGAACCCGGTAAAGTAACCTGACTATTGTAAAACATTTGGGTGGGCAGGACTTTATGGGGAATGCAGCGGGGGGAGGGTGGAAAATTGCTAAAAAATGAAATATTTTTTATTGTATTACTTAAGATTTATTAGTTTTTTTATTTTTGTTTTTATTCTTTCTCGAGATTATAAAACGTGGGAGAAATTTGGCTATAGAAGCAATTGAACGATATTCATGTAAATACATTATATTAACATTAAAATAGAATAAAGCCATCAGGCAAATGCACACAAGCAACTAGGCGACTTAAAAATCGGAATAAATTAGTTAAGATATGACAATAGGCTCATATACAGATGTAACATTTAGTTATTGTGAAGTAGAGTATTCTAGGATCTGATATGCTCATTTAATTTAATTTTTGGAGTCGTGTTTGTTATATTTACACATTGTTTTGCGTGAAAATAAATTATTGCAAAAGGGAAAATTCGAAATTTAATCGGGACTTATTTTAGATAGATTAAAAATACGATCTTAGAATATAGTTTAAGCACACACAGTTAATGAAAAGGAATAATTAAAGAGAAAATTTTTTCTTGTGTAATAATAACTAAGGTAAATAGGCATATCTGTGAAGAAGGAATTTATATTTTTTTTTATTTTTATTGATTTTATTATTAAAGATGAATACCACTTGGAATTTAAAATGGGTACAATCCGCCAAAGATGGCCACTAGATCTTCTCGGCATCTCTCAGCACGCCGGGTGGAGGCGACGGGCGGGCGACTTCGTCCACGTACCCCTGTCCCCCGTCGAGCTTCGAGCCCCCTGAATTGGAATAATAAAGAAAAAGATAATTTTATTAATATTTGATAACGCAAAAAAAAAAAAAAAAGATATATATACTATACTAGTATCTGAGTGAGCCTATATATATATATGTCTACTAAAAAATATATAATAATATAATGTAGTATAAGTTTTGTAGTATTATACTTACCATAAATTATACTTTAATTATTATTATATATTTTTATAAAACCCCTCCTTATAGTATATTTTAACGCTACTTTTGAGTAATATGTCATTTTTTTATACTGTAGGAGGCTGCTCGTTTCTCGATGTTTAATTGATTCTAAACTTATAGAGCGACTCTGTGACTATTATACTAATAAAATATCTATTAGTATATTAATATATTATTTTAGGTAGATAGCTATATATATATAACATATCGTAAACGCTCCAATGTAATATTATATAGTTAGTATATATAATTATATAGATAACGATAAGATATAGAATATAAATGATAACTAATAAGCTAAGATATATAATAACTCATATGTATAAATATAAGCTACATGCGCAGGATAATAATAATAATATCAGTTTAAATAATCGATATTTATAAATTAATAACTAAAAGAATGTGGGCTTTATGAATTTGTCACTAAAATTGTGGCGAGCGATAAGTTATATCTGATAACTATTTCTTTAAGTAACTCCTCGAATAGGTGCCTTTCCTCTATTTGTTGTATGTCGGCTCAACAGGTCTGTTCGTATAAAATATTGATTGCGGAACATTACATTAAACGACTGTTCTTCCCACTTTTCTACTTTTGGTATTTCCTTGTTTATTTGAAGAAATATCACCAATACATCTATTGCAATAGTTCTTGCAGGACTGAGCCCATTTGAGGATTAAATGAAATTCCTGCTTGAATGATTAACAATTTAATGTTTGTAATCTCATAGTCTTTGATCTTGAAATATCCCTTATAAGCGCCCATCTCTCTGAAATAATAGTACCTTTCCTCGTATTCTTCGTACAATGAGTGCTAATAAATGTAGTGTGCATTTCTAATTCCGGTACGCAAATCATTAATAGCATTCCTTTTTGTTCGTTGCACACATAAAACCACGCCGAAACGTCGGCATTGATATTGGGCACACATTCGACCCTAAAATTGTAATTTTCTAATTGTGAGTGTATTCTTTTTTTAGAATGGCTCTGCATTAATCTCTACAATGGTGTTGTATCCCCAATTAGAATTGAAGTTTCTAAGTATTGTAATCTCCAGTCTCCATATTTCTCGTGATATAATCTTGATGACGGGTTCTTTGCAGCAGGTTCTTTAAACAAGATTGTGAGAGCTCTCCTCCGACAAATAACAAAATTTGGTGATAAAGCTCTATATAAATATAAATGGGAACACAACGCAGCAACTCAACTAAACACAGACCTAATTTAAGGTGTCAATAGTGGTATTCCTATTCTTAGCTTTTATAACATACATGTATATCTTTCGTAGGCTTATCTCTTTTATACAATCTCTACTCATTGTAACTTAAACGAGCCATCTTTCTATTTTAGTGCTAGTGTGAGACTGACAAGAGTTTCAATATATAGCTATGGCCATTCATATATCAACAGTCAACTGACTTAGAATGAAGGTATTTTATCTTTAGCATTTTAAATTCTTCAGAATTTTTGCCTTTTGTTCATTGGCAATAGACTCTTTACTAATTTTGAATAAAGATTTGCTTTTTCTTTGATAACAGCTATAGTAAGAATAAAGTGAACAGAAAAAGACACACTCCGCAAATTAAATTTAACACTTCAAACTTCGTACGTGAGTCGACGTTCATACCAAAAAAAAAAAAATAATATTAAATTATATTTAATATCTTTTAATATAAAAAATATTTTTAGATATAGTTTAATTATTAGAGCAATAAATAAATAATAAAAAATAATATTTTAAATAAAATTATATATATTTTTTACCTATGTAACTAATGAATTTTGAAAATGACATTCAGATTTTAGAATAATCTTTATTATCGTTGAGGTGGGGTTAGCGGTGAGGTTAACCGAAAAGAACCTATATTTTTAAAATTTTATATTGTAATTGAAATAATGAATACTTTAATAAAATATTAAAGAATATGACTGTGAATATATATGGAGATAGTATATATAATATGCCTAAATATAATGAGCCGTAACCTATTATCACTATCACTGGATTAGATGCTTACCGTAGGTAGTAAGTAGTGTTATCATATCTTATATTGAGAGATAGCATGTACTTATTAGTAGTATATAGACTATGGCTAGTCTAATAAGAATATTAGACAGTTAGTTTAATTATATATATATACCAATGAAATTCATTATAGTAGTATATAGTATGATGACTGCCAAGCGGAACTATATATTATCGAGTAATTACTATTATACTATATATATATTAGCTATAACAAAAATAGGGAACTAATCAAAATTGTATATTATTTTACTTATTAT
>JABUQX010013532.1:0-2500 GCA_015478945.1 Trachelipus rathkii
TTTAAGTTAGTATTTAGTGTGTGTTAAATTTTTTTTTTTTTTTATTCCGTTTTCTCCTTTTGTTCTTGTTTGTTCTTATTTGCGTGTGTGTGTGTGTCGAGTGTGTGGTTGTGTGAAAGATGGCAGGTTTGCGAGGGCGCGGGCTTTTTACATTACACTTTACCAACATCCGTTGGCTTAAATCTAACTTTGCCTCTGTGGAATTTCACCTCTCTAACTCTAACCCAAACCTTTTGCTCTTGTCTGAGGCTCAGATGGCCTAAGAATTCTTCCTCTAACTCGTTTAATGTTTCCAACTATAACTTATCATAATTTCCGTCTGAAGGGTGGGGTGTAGTGCTAATGTAAACATTAATACTCCCGTAACACGTCTTCGTGAATCTCGAATCTCCTAACTTCGATGCTCTGTGGCTCAAAATCTTTCTTCCTTCTACTACAATAATCTTGTGCTCTGCTACTGTTCTCCTAACAGAACAGATTTTTCACTCTTTCTTTGAATACCTTACTACCTCTCCGGAGGGGACTGGTTATATCTCTCATCCAAATACTGAGGTCCTTTATTTAGGGGATTTTCAATGTACACAACACTGAATGTTTGGGGTCCTCTCATACTTGATTTAGGTGGGGGAGGAGGCGGAATGCATTCAGCATTTTAACGATTACTGGAGCAACTAATTAAAGAACTAACACACATTCCGGATCGTCCTAACCAATTCTTGAACACATTGACTATGTTTCACCATAGTCCCTTCTCTCTATTAAATTTACACTACCTTGCTTCCTATGGAAATCTGACCCACAACCTTATATTCTCTTAACTTTAATACTTTCTCTTCCAACAGCTCCATCCTGACCTATGCGTTTTTTCTGGCCTTTGATCGTGGTGATTGGGGGGCCTTGCGCGCTTCTACGCTAACTATAATTGAATGACTGCTTTGCTCTGATGACGCTTCGGCTTCTGCCACTAAGGTGGGAGCTGGTAATCGTTGACGGGATGAGCAGGTTCATTCCTTTCTTTCGACTAAATCTTTCTCTCTCATAATCCATGGTTCGATCGTTCCTTTTTCTCTGGCCATTCAGGCTAGAGACAGCGCATATCGGGAGGTGGAAAAATTCTCGTTCTCCTATCACTCTCGCTAATTTTCATTCAGCTAGAAATCGTTGCAGGGATACTTCTCGGGACGAGCAAAGGCCGGGCTTTCATTCAAACGAAGGTGCGCTAAACCTCCTTGGTTCTTCCTACTTGAAAAATCTGTTCTGGCCTCTTCCAAAAAAACAATTTCTTCTTTTACACCCTTTTCCCTTGTAAATCCCTTTCCTCCTTATCTTATTCGATCTGAGGCTCTGTTTGCTAATACTCCCAACTGAAAAGGCCAAATCTCTTCGGCCTCCTATTTTCCTCTAAAACTCAACCCTGGACGATTTGGCATTCCTCCTCCTCCACCTATCTTCCTCTCAGGTGTCCTATTGTCTTTGCCTGTGATTTAACATTTGATTCGGGGTGCATGGGGCTCCCTGAGTCTACGAACGTTTAGGAAGGCGGGTGGCGCGGGATGGCATTCCTCCCCGAGGTTTGGGGGAGTGTGCTTCCGAGCTGCCCCCTCCCCTCGTTCAACTATATTCTCTTTGTCTCAATACTAACACTTTCCCTCAGTGTTGGTAAGCACGCACATGTCCAAACCTATTCCGAAAAAAAGGAAGCCGCTCTGATCCTTCTAACTATCGCCCTATAGCTCTCACCTGTATTCTATCTAAGTTCTTTGAAACCCTTCTTAACTCTCACTTCTTAGACCATCTGAATCTCATTCTCTTCTTTCCTATCGCCAGTACGGTTTCGGCGTTCGAGGTCTACTGGTTATATACTTTCCTATCTTTAACCGATTTATGGTTTTCGCCCTTAGGAACTACGGGAGACTTGCGGTGGCGCTAGACATATCCAAAGCATTTGACCGGGTATGGACGCGTCACTGCTCTCCAAGCTCCCTCCTTGGTTTCCTCCTTCTCTTTGCTTACTATTATAGGTCTAGTTTTCTTTCAAATCGCTTCAATATCGGCGTTGATTGATGGTGCGACTTCGTTCTTCCTTTCTGCAATAGTGGGTTCCTCAGGGTCTTCGTATCTCCTACTTTATTTCCTACTTTTCATTAAGATCTTCTCACCTGCACATCCAACTCTATTCATCATATGCCGATGACTCGACCTTCATTCTTCAACTCATTTCAATTTGCTCCCTCTTTTACTTCTAGATTGCCTCTCTCTTAATCTTTCGATTCTGTTCTCGCTGATCTGGATAGAATTTCCGGGTGGGGGTCGTCTCAACCTTGTGAAATTCAATTCTTTTAAAACTCAACTTCTTTCTAAATCTCCCTCTCTAAGATCACCTTTCTATATCTTTCCTTTACTTCTCTTTCGACGGTTCTCTCGTCTCTCCGGTTGACAATATAAACATCCTTGGGCCTTAACAGTTATAACGAAAATAAATGTCTTGAAATCCTCACAT
>JABUQX010013532.1:5000-22500 GCA_015478945.1 Trachelipus rathkii
GAAATCACCCTAGAGCTTCAAGGACCTGCCACAGACCCTCACTATAGTATCTCTTTCACATGTAGGGTCATCCGTGGCCAGGTGGGCCACAATCATACCCCTTCACAAAACCCCGATATTCACTCCATATATGCACCTTTCTTCTCGACACTGTCAAACTCCATTCCTTTCCTCCCGGCATCATACATATAATATATATATATTTATTTAAAATGTTCATTTATTATATATATATATATATATTATATATATATATATATTATAATATACTATATTATATATATATATATAATATTATTTATAATATAATAATATATATATATATATATATATATTATATATATATTATATTATATATATATAATATATATATAAATATATAATATATATATATATATATATTAATATTATATTATATATATATATATATATATATTTATACTCACTAATCACCTCTTCATTACTGCCAATGTTATGCAGATTTTCGAAGTGTTCCACACTTGTCTCACATCCATTTCATCATTCACGAAAGCACCATTCCTATTCATTATTCTCTGCAGATTTTATTACTTATCATTCTTAACCTTTCGCCGGTTCCTACCGAAAAAGCTTCCTTATTCCCTTGTTAGTTCCATTCATTTCTTCTTCCAAGTTGTTTCTTTCTTACCTCTTTTCCTCCCAGCGTATTGCACTTTTAGGTTCTTCCTTTTTTCCTCATTATATAATCCCAAACATCTTTCTTTTGAGACCTCATCATTTGCTTTTAGCACATTCAATCGTGCCTCTTTTTTTACTTTTAAAGGCTTTCATCAGCCTCTTCATCCACCATTCACTGTTGGATTACTTACTTCCTACTTTTGCACATCCACATACTTATCTTTCTTGGACTACTAACAAAGGCTTCCTTCATTTGTGTTCAGATTTACTTAGTTTTATCGTTCACATTCAACTGATTTATTTGCAAGCGCTCTTAAATGCTTTTCCTTATTACCTTGTTCACTTAACTTCTTCCTCTTAATTCTACCCACTTCCTTCCTTACCTCTTTCTCAATCCAGCCCTACTAATTTAATCTTACATAAACATCATAATGACCTATAAACCCATCCCCAGCCCCTCACTGATATTAACATCAATCACATACTTTCAACATTATACTTACTTACACAACCCACACAATCATTCATACTTTCCACTTCGTACCATCTCTGCTTACACAAACTCTAGCATACTTATGAATACTCTTGTGTTTGAAGAAAGTATTACTTACACACATACCTCATTCCTCGCAGAAATCATTCAGCCTCCTACCATTCTCATTTGCTCCCGCCACACAAAACTTACCTGTTATACTATCCCTTTTCTGATCACCTTTCCAACCATTTTGATCGATCAACACAATCAATCTAAAGCTCCTACTTACCCCATCTATAACATCATTCAGATTATCCCAGGGAAAGTTACACTCTCCTTAATATCACCCTCAGATGGACCATATACTCTACAACACAACACCTTGACCTTTTCAAACCTAAATTTAACCATTAGAATTATAGTCACACAAACAAAATCCACCATAGCTCTGTGCCACATTTCCCTCATCAAAATCGCAACACCTTCTCTTCCCCCCCCCCTCTTATTTCTCTTAACTCAAGTACACACACATTTTACATCACACCACTCATCTTCACAGTTTTCTTTCATCTTAGCTTCAATCACAGCGAGCAAATCAAATTTACCCTTTCTAAACATCCATCACCTGTTACATTTATCCCTCTGGCGTTCCATATACACAAACGATTCTTACAATTTCGCCATAAGATATATGGTTTTTTACGTCGATTACGACCAAGTCTGAGTTCTGCAATAACATTCCTAGCAAGAAATAAGTGGTAGTGGGCAGCTAATCTAACTACCACTGTCCCTTTAGTTGCCTTCTACGACACGCAGAATATACGCTGTGGCCAATTCCTTATCCCCCACACATTAGGATATAAGGTAATGTCTGTAAGGTGTGGTTTGGAAAAGTAATGTGTATGAAAAATGAGAAAGACAACCACTGGGCACTGAAATGTCATGGGAAATACCCTACGGCCTACACACCATAAGCCCAATGGGACTTACATCCGTCGCTTCGAGTACGTTACTCTTCCTATACATATAATATACATATATGGCCAAACTAAAGAAGTTACCCGCATCATATCTCAAAAACTAAGATAGGTACAAGAAAACTGATAACATATATGGAATCAGCGTATGAAATTTGTACGGAAAATGAAAAAAAAAATTTTTTATTTTTTTTTTTAATTTTTTTTTTATATCTCCAAAACTACGATAGGTAGAAGAAAACTAATAACATATATGGAATCAGCGTGTGAAATGTGTATGATAAAAAAAGGAAAAATTTTTTTTTATACCAATAACATATTTGGAATCAGCATATGAATTTTTTTAGGGGGCTCGAGCCGACGGTGGGACAGAGGGGGGGACGAAGTCCCCCCCGTCGTCCCCCGGGAGGCCGAGAGACCCCGACTCTTTGCATCTTTGCGGTTTACCCTGGGGTATTCCTTTAGTTAAAAAAAAAAAAAAACATTTTTTTCCATTTTTTTTTCATACAAATTTCATACGCTGATTCTAAATATGTTATTAGTTTTCTTGTACCTATCTTAGTTTTGGAGATATAAAAAAAAAATAAAAAAAAAATAAAAAATTTTTTTTTCATTTTCCATACAAATTTCATACGCTGATTCCATATATGTTATCAGTTTTCTTGTACCTATCTTAGTTTTCGAGATATGATGCGGGTAACTTCTTTAGTTTCACCATACATATATAATATATATATATAAATATATATTTATACTATATATATTACTTAAATATTATATTTATATTATATATATATATTAGATGTATATAATAGTTTTTATATTTATGTGATGTATATTGCACGTAGCTTAGTTGTTTACATAATTGAATTAAAATATTTCGGTTGCTAAACTCCGTTCGAAGATATTTACATAACTTGACAGTTCTTCCTTTCCATTTTATTCAAAAGGAAACCGAATTTAAACCAAATTTTTCCCCTTTTAATTTAATACAGATCACGTGGTTTTATTTCCAATATATACACAATAGTATTTTTATATAGTTTACCCTTTCTTATTTACAAGGAAGTAGTGTCTTATCTTTATATAAATATAACAGTATATATAATATAATATATTTATATTATATATATATATATTATATATATATGTATCTCTATATCATAATATATATATATATATATATATATATATATATATATATAAAGCTTACAGCTACTTCTAATGAACCTAACAAAACTTAAGTAACCTAACTGGTAGATGGCAAGTAGCCCTAACCTTTATTGATTGACTGTGCCATAAAACTAGCCCTAACCTTTACTGATTTACTGTGCCGTAAAACTATTACCAAATATAGATTCCGTGTATCGATATTACGAAGTATTGATTTACGATTTAATCGAACCCAACAAATATCGAAAATCGACTTTGAAAATATCAGTGCGGCCGAAAGGTAAAACTTTTACCTATTAATATATCTATATTATATATATATATAATATATATTATATATATATTATATATAAATATATATATAGTATATAATTATATATATAATATATATATATATATATATATTAAAAACGTAAACATATATTTAGTATTATATATATATATATATTATATATAATTATATATATTATATATATATATATATATATATATATATATATATATATATATATATATATATATATATATATATATATATATATTAAATATAATATATATATAATATATAATATAATTATATAATATATATATATATATATATATAAATAAGAGCAATGGAGCGTCGTGAGTCAAGAGCGAGCTACGAAAATGATAAATTAGCCGCTGCGGCTGTCAAACTTTCACAAGGAACACACAAACAATCAAAACGTCAACCACACACTGAATCGCCCAATACGAAGGAGGACTTAGAAGAAGCCCCAATCCGCAGCCAGGGCGGCGGAAACGAAAAATTGATTTGAAAAAAAATAGAAGAGAGAAACAAGATGAATGACGCGAGAGAGAGAAACATTTGACGAGACGTATCTGGCGAAGTAAACAGTTAGGCTTATTGAATATTAAATGCCTTAGGGCTCTACGAAAGGGCTAGTTTATTCATTTACGAGTGAATATGATGATAATAATGATGATAATGATGAGTTTGATGAGTTTCGAATTTCCTTTGATCTGGGATTAGTATTTGATGCGTTCTAGAATTCATCCGCGATTCCGATCGAACGCATATTTCATCAAACTATATTTTTCTTTAATGGAAATGAAATTTTCATTTAATGTTAATATTAATGTGGAATGCGCACACAAGAACAAATACAGAGAGAGAGAAAGAGAAGAGGAGAGAAGAGAGAGAGAGAGAGAGAGAAGAGAGAGAGAGAGAGAGAGAGTTTATGAGAGAGAGAGAGAGTTAAACGTCTTGGGAATGTATTGATTTATTTTTTTAAAGTTTCAGCAGGTTTCAGTTTTTATTTTTTTTTAAATTTCTTTACTAGGAGTCATAAATAAATCAATTATCAATTATACAATATATATATTATATATATATTATATATATATATATATATATAATATAATATATATATATAAATAATATAATTATATATATATATATATATATAATATATATAATTTAGTGATGCACCGGAGAGTAATTTTGGCCGGAGGCCGGAGAGCCGGGCCGGAGAATTAAAATTTTAATTCCGGCCGGAGGCCGGAGTCTCCGGCCGGAGAATGAAATTTTCATTTATACTTACCTTTATTATATATATAATATAATAATATATATATATTATATAATATTATAATATATATTATATATAGATATTATATATATATATCATAGTATATATATATATATATATATATATATATGAAGATTGACTCTTATAAAATTGTAATATCATGCACCTTCCTCGTACGGATCCTAAGTAGTAACTACCTTGAGAGAGAAGTTACACTCCTTTAAGAGGGCTAAACCCGTGAGGGTGTGAACTACTTGTGCGCTATTGGGAATACATTTACTTATCAAGAGGAAACCCCAAAGAAAAGGGTTCAAAATTATTATGCAACAAACCTTTACTGGATTCATCTTGAAGAGAAAACATGAACCATATATTTGAAGATAAAAGAAATATTCTGAATCTTCAAGAGTAAAAGTGGCCGAAAAAGAAAACATGATATTACAGACACAGCAGATTGGATGATTCCTTGTCATCCCTATTCATCAACTTGCTACCCTATTAAAAAGGATTTCTTCAACCTACACTTGTTTTGAAAAAACTGATAAAAACAAAGATTTGAGGAAATTAACTGATAGAAAAAGCACAGAAATTCATTTCAAATTTGGGGAATTGATTGCTGTGGACAATCTGCCATTTTCTTTTGTTGAAGAGACATTGGATTTAAGAGATTAGTAAATCACGTATGTCCACAATATAATATTCCATCAAGGAGGTACTTTTCAGAAGAGATTATACAAACAATATATAAAAGGGTAAAGAACAAAATAACACTTCAGCTGCAAGAAATTTAAGCCTTATCAGTAAGCAGCAGATATTGTGAATTGTCCCTATAGTAATAGTAGAATTGTAAATATGTCAGAGCATTGGATTGATAAAGATTTCAAAGGAAGAGTGGAAACATTACAAATCAGTAGTTTTAGTTTTTCTCATTTCAGCAGAAAATATGTCTAAAAAGTGAGGAAACACTTAAGAGCTGGGATTTAAAAAAAATAAAATATTCATGTTGTCCTAAGTCACAACGCTTCCCAACCTTTTTACTCCCGCGTACTCCTTGATTAGGCTTTTCATGGATTAGTACCCTCTTTGCTCATAACTCCTCCTACCTGTCCCTTCACGCCAAAAAATGTTTGTTTTTGTTGGATAGTAATGTTCTTAGGGTTAGCTAAATAATCAAAAGACTCAAATTAATGACTTTTATAGCCTATTATTTTTTTTTACATTTTACAATTTATTTCAACTTGTTATAATAGTATATACCCTAATATCAAAGCAAATAAAGACAGCATTTAAATAATTTGTAATCACATTATCTTACTGCATGATGAAATTACATATAATTATTAATTTGATATGCAAAGTCTTTCAAACTGCCTATGTTATAATTTCAGTTGGTGCTCGGATTATCAAGCATTATTTTCATGTACCCCCCAACCGTATGCCAGAGTACCCCACCAGGGGGTACGCGTAACCCCAGGTTGGGAGCGCTTGCCAGGACCTAAGATAAACGCACCTAACATTACAAAAGGTATAGAGAGCGGACAGGTGTTTTTAAAGAGGACATTTATTCATTCCTTTACAGCTAGTAATACTGATTGCTATATTTTTCTCAAAAATCATTAAATGATTTAATTACTTTATGTAGGGAAATTGTAGGTCATTTAGTAGATCCACCAATTGCTACAACTAAATTAACGGAAATTCAAAAATCGTAATTTGCAATATCAAAGCTATCCAAGATGTGAAAGCAAGATGGAAGTCATCAATTAAATGCTGCAAAGGTCATTAGAGCAAAAATGCATTATTTATTATTCTTCAAATTCGAAAAAACAATCTAGATATCTTAAATGCGATTCAGAAGCATTAATGGGAGAAATATAATTAGATTGCTACAACCATTTGAAGAATTAAGTTAAGAGCGAGTGATGATGATGTAGATATATCTTTTGTAATACCAGCAGTTAATGCATTACAAAAATATTTAGCAAAAACTTGGAAGGGATAGCGGTGTAAAAACTATGGAAAGATGAACTTTTAAATTCTGGTTACGAACGTTTTGGTACCATTAAAGAAAAGAAACTTTATGAACTTGCAACAGTTCTAAATTCACAATACAAATTAGCTCCCTTTGATATTTTTGATCAGAATAAAACAAAATTTATTGTTCAAAGAAGAAGTAAAACTTTTATAAAAGCTAAGGAAAATATTACATTAAGTTCAGACTGATGAACAAAGATGATTCCAAAATGATCAGTCTTATACAGATTCACAAGGAGAATCTGAAAATGAAACCCCAGATATTGATAAGGAAACACATTCAATTTTCTGGAAGTGCTTTGATGACATGCTACAAGAAAAATCGTTAGAAGAAAATGAAGAATATTCAGATACAATCAAACCAAGTGGAACTGATCAAAGGAGAAAAAAGTTAAAATGCAAACGTAGAAGCAGCAGTGAGAGAAAACAACATGAATTAGAAAAATACTATTCAAACTACTGTGGATAAATATTTTGCAGCACCACTTATGGAACGAAAATCGGATGTTGATCTACTGTTATGGTGGAAAGAAAGAAAAAATGCTATTTATCCTTTTATTGCATTTTACCTGAATTAGCTAGGAAATATCTCTCAGCTCCACCTTCAAGTGTATTTAGCAAGAGAATGTTTAGACAAGCAGGAAATATTTCTACAAGTAAAATGAATCGTCTTTCTCCAACACTAGCTGATCAGCTCCTGTTTCTTCATCATAATTTAAGATCATTTGATTTTAAATATTAGAAAATGGTTACCTAAATAGCGATGAATAAGCTATTTAACTTTCCTTTCACTGACTTTGCGCTTAATAATATAATTTAATTTTCTCAAAAAACTCTATTGTGTTACGCTATACAGTATCGATAACAGCTGATACATGCAACTTATATAATATATATATATATATATATATATATTATATATATATATATATTTATATAGTATTAAATATTTTATATATATATCTTTTTTTAATATATATATTTTTTTATATCTTGAGATACCTTGTATACTAGAAATGCAGAGGGCTCATGTTAGTTTGTTAAAACTTAAAAGCTCTTTAATAATTTAAGGATAAGGATATATATATCATAATTTTTAGTCTTTTGCGTCAGATATGGCATGTAGTTTAAAGTTCTTTTTACCAATTCATTTACCTATTTCTGTATTGCATTTTTTAAAGCTAGATTTTCAAAAGTGTATTTTTTGTTAAGGGTAGTCATTTTGGATATAAAACCCTTTTAAGTTGTTTATCAAAATAATTATTCAATTTAGTAAATGGTTGTCATATAGGCTATCATATGTCATATTCATATTATAGTCATATGTCATATGTCATATGTTTTATTTCATTTTATAACCACAACAAAAAAAAATTAAAATAATTTTTTTACATTTTTTGTATGAATCAGTTCTTCTAAATAAATTTATTTCTTTAAATGTCTCATTATTACTTTCAATGAATTATAACTATTTTTATTTTCAAAACTACCTTTTAAAAATATAGGTCTCCGGCCGGAGAAAGCCGGAGACTAGTGGTCTCCGGCCGAAGCCGGAGATCTTTAAAAAGGCCGGAACTCCGGCCAAGCCAGAGACGGGAGCCGGAGATCCGGTGCATCCTAATATATATATTATATATATATATATATTTATTATATAATTTAATATAGTATATACTATATATATATATAATATATATATATATATTAGTATATTATATATATATATAATAAATATATATATATATATATATATATATATATATATATATATATATATATATATATATATATATATATATTATATAAAATAAAAAATAAAATATATATATATATATAAAAAAAAATAATATATATTATATATTATATATATATATATATATATATATATATATATATATATATATATATAATATCAAATATAAAATAAATAATACCAATATGTAGGTAACACTTAATATGGAATAAAATATAATTCGAAATTATAAATAATGTGAATAATTTATCATTAAATATTATTTACATTGTAATGACATATGAATAATATATAATATGTAAATTATAAGATCGAGAGGAAATTGTAAGAAAAGTTATCTTGGAGGGGAAAATATTTTCCCCTTCATCTGGGAATATTCCCCTAACAATTGACCTACTCTCACCCACAACACAAAAATCAAATTAGATTTTAATAGATAGGCTAATATTATCCTCATAAACACACACACACACACACACACACACACACACACACACACACACACACACACACACACACCAACATACACAGCAACAAACACACACATACATACATTCAAATGAAATGTAATTTTCATAGATAGGTTAATATTATTTTTCATACATACACACTGTAACCCACACACATAAATCGAATTAGATATTATTAGATAGGCTAATATCATCCTTCTTACACACAGACACACACACACACACACCTACATACACACACACACACAAATCAAATTCGATTTTAATAGATAGGTTAATATTATTCCTATACACACGACGCACGGCACTACACATACCACACACACACACAGACACCCACCTACATTACCACACATACACACCAAATCAAATTCGATTTTTAATAGATAGGTTAATATTATTCCTCATACACACACGCACGCACACACATACACACACACACACAACACACACACGCTACACACACACCACACATATATATATATATATATCATATATATATAAATACATATATCTATTATATATATAGATATATTTATTTATAAAAATTTATATATATATTATATTATAATATATATATAATAAATATAATATTATATATTAGAAGAACGATGTAATTTAATGGAAAAAAAAAGCAAAAAGAAAAGACTAAGAAAAGGGAAAGAAGGATAATATAAAAGAAAGATATAAATAAATACGAAAAGAAGAAAATAGAAGAGTGGAAGAGGGAAAGAATGAAAGGGTGAATTAAAAAAGAAACAAAAAGAAAGTAGAAAAGGAAGAAAACCACTTCAGGGATAAAATAAATAAAAATAATAGAAAGTTAAAAGCAAGAAATTAAATAATTAAAGAAAAATGGATTAAAAAATCAAAATAAAAAACATTAATGAGCATAAGAAATAAATTAAATAAAGAAAGAAATATAGTTAAATGATAAAGAAAGAAAAGAAACTAACAAGTGAGTGAGTAATTAAGAAAGAAGAGAGAGAGAGAAAAAGAGAGAGAGAGAGAAGAGAGAGAGAGAAGAGAGAGAGAGAGAGAGAGAGAGAGAGAGAGAGAGAGAGAGAGTAATAAAAAAGAAGGGGATAAACAACATAAAAATAGCAAAGAGAAGTAAGAAAGAAACAAATAAATTAAAGTTTAGTTATAAAGCAAACTAAGTAAAGAATCAAGAAATAAATAAATAAAGAAAGAACGAAGAAAAAGTAAGTAAGTTAAATGTGTGTGTAAATTAGAGAGAGAGAGAGAGAAGAGAGAGAGAGAGAGAGAGAGAGGAGAGAAGAGAGAGAGAGAGAGAGAGAGAGAGAGAGAGAGAGAGAGAGAAATCTAATTAAGAGTAATATAGTGCGGAGAGGTTGATGCGGTCCGTAATGGACTTGAGGAAGGACGGGTCGAGGCAACGAGCTCCTCCTCCTCTTCCTCCTCCACGAGATCAAACCGAACCCTAAACACTCCCAAGACACAATTTTTCTCTCCCACAAAACCCAAGAGGCCAAACTCTTGCCTCGCTCTATTAACATTACTTACCAAACAAAACATTATTACAATAATAATTTATAATAATAATAATAATAATAATAATAATAATAATAATAATAATAATAATTAATAATAATAATAATAATAATAATAATAATAATAATAATAATAATAATAATAATAATAATAATAATAATAATAAAATATAATTATAATAAATATTATTATTATTATTATTATTATTATTATTATTATTATTATTATTATTATTATTATTATTATTATTATTATTATTATTATTATTATTATTATTATTATTATTATTATTATTATTATTATTATTATTATTATTATTATTATTATTATTATTATTATTATTATTATTATCAATTTCTATTTTTTTAATTTATTTCCCACTCCATTTTGAAAAGAAAAAATAATTAAAATTTAAAATTCGAAAACATTCATTATTTCTATACACAGAAATGTCTTTCCCATTTTTTGTAATGTAAGAAAATATATATAAGAAAAACATTTCTGTAATGTAAAGAATATATATATATATAATAATATATATATAATATATATATATATATATAGATAAAACAAATATAATATACAATAAAAATAAATACAATATAATATATATATATATATATATAATATATATATATATATATATATACAGTAGTAAAATATATATATATATATATATATATATATATATATATATATATATATATATATATATATATATATATATATATATATATATATATATACATATATATATTATATATATATATATATATATATATATATATTAATATATTATATATAATATATATTATATAATAATATATATATAATATATATATATTATATATATATATATCATATATAATATATATATATATATATATATATTATATATATATATATATATATATATATTATCATATATATTATATATAATATATATATATATATATATATATATATATATATATATTATATATATATATATATATATATATATAATATATATAATATTATTATATATATATATATATTATATATTATTATATATATTATATATACCTAATATATATATATGAAGGATTGACATCTAAAAAATTAATTATAGCACCTTCCTCGTCCGGATTCTAAGTAGTAACTACCTAGAGAAGTTACAACTCCTTAAGAGGGCTAAACCCGTGAGGTGTGAACTACTTGTGCGGTATTGGGCAATACAATTACTATCAAGAGAACCCAAAGAAAGGTTCAAAATATTATAGCACAAAACTTTTACTGGATCATCTTGAAGAGAAACATGAAACCATATATTGAAGAAAAAAAATCTTGATCCTTCAAGAGTAAAAGTGCCGAAAAAAAGAAGACATGATAATTACAGACACAAGCAGGATGATGATCCGTGTCCATCCAATCATTAACTTCTACCTCTATTAAAAAGATTTCTTTCAACCTACACTGTTTGAAATAACTGATTAAACACAGAGATTTGGGAAATTAATGATAGAAAAAGCACAGGAAATGAGATTTTCAAAATTGGGGAATTGATTGCATGTGGACAATCTTGCCATTTCTTTTGTTGAAGAACTTGGATTTAAGAGATTAGAAATCACGTTTATGTCCACAATATAATTTCCATCAAGGGAACGGTACTTTCAGAAAGATTATACAAACAATATATAAAAGGGTTAAGAACAAAATAACACTTCAGCTGCAAAAAATTGCAAGCAATTATTTCGATTAACACAGATATTTGGACTTGCTCGTATAACAATGAAAGCTTTATAAAGTATGTCAGGGCATTGGATTAATAAAGATTTTCAAAGGAAGAGTGGAACATTACAAATCCAGTAGTTTTAGTGTTTCTCATTCAGCAGCAAATGTATGTTTAAAAAGTGAGGAAACACTTAAGAGCTGATTTTAAAAAAATAAAATATTCATGTTGTCCTAAGTCACAACGCTTCCCAACCTTTTTACTCCCGCGTATCCCTTGATTAGGCTTTTCATGGATTAGTACCCCTTTGCTCATAACTCCTCCTACCTGTCCCTTCACGCCAAAAAAAATGTTTGTTTTTGTTGGATAGTAATGTTCTTAAGGTTAGCTAAATAATCAAAAGACTCAAATTATTGACTTCTATAGCCTATTATTTTTTATTTAACATTTTACAATTTATTTCAACTTGTTATAATAGTATATACCCTAATATATCAAAGCAAATAAAGACAGCATTTAAATAATTTGTAATCACATTATCTTACTGCATGATGAAAGTACATAATAATTATTAATCTTGATATACAAGTCTTCAAACCTGCCTTTTAATAATTTCAGGTTGGTGCTTTCCGCCATGTATCAACTATCTATTTCATGTACCCCCCAACCGGTATGCAGAGTACCACCAGGGTACGCGTACCCAGGTTGGGAAGCGCTGTGGACCTAGATAACGCACTAAACATTATACAAAAGGTATGAGAGCGACAGGAGTTATAATGAGACCTGTTTTATTCATTCCTTACAGCTTGTAATACATGATGCGCTATATTTTCTTAAAAATCAATTAAAGATTTAATTACTTAATGTAGGAAAATTGTAGGTCATTTTAGATAGATCACCAATGCACAAACTAAATTAACGAAATTCAAAAATCTAATTTGCCAATACACAGCTTATTCCAAGATGTGGAAACCAAGATGCGAATTCAATCATATTATATGCTGGCAAAGGATCATAGAGCAAAAATTGCAATTATTATATATTCTTCAAATTCGAAAAACAATCTAGATATTTAAATGCGATTCACTGGAAGCTAATGGAGATTATAATTAGATTGCTACAACCATTTGAGAATTAACTAAAGAGCAGAGTGATGGATGTAGATATAATCTTTTGTAATTACCAGCAGTTAATTGCATTACAAAAAATATTTAGCGAAAAGAACTGGAAGGATAGCGGTGTAAAAAACTATGAAGATGAACTTTTAAATTTCTGTACTGAACGTTTTGTACCATTAAAAGAAAAGAAACTATTTGTACTGTGCAACAGTTCTAAATCCACAATACAAATTAGCTCCCCTTTGAAATTATTGATCAGAATAAAACAAATTTATGCTCAAAGAAGAAGTAAACTTTTTATAAAAGCTAAAGAAAATATTACATTAAGTTCAGATTGTGATGAACAACAAAATGTTGATCAAAATGATCAGTCTTATACAGATTCACAGGAAGAATCTGAAAATGAAAACGGCAGATATTGATAAGAAACACATTCAATTTTCTGGAGGTGCTTTGATGACATGCTACAAAAAAAAAATCGTTAGAAGAAAATGAAAAATATTCAGGATACAATCAAACCAAGTGGAACTGATCAAGGGAGTAGAAAAAAGTTAAAATGCAAACGTAGAAACAGCAGCAGAGAGAGAAAACAACATGAATTAGAAAAATTACATCAAGACTACTGTGGATAAATAGTTTGCAGCACCACTTAGTGGAACGAAAAATCGGATGTTTTGATCACTGTTATGGGGTGGAAAGAAAGAAAAGCTATTTATCCTGATTGCATTTGCCTGAATTAGCTAGGAAATATCTCTATGCTCCACCTTCAAGTGTATTTAGCAAAGAGAATGTTTAGACAAGCAGGAAATATTTCTACAAGTAAAAGGAATCGTCTTTCTCCAACACTAGCTTTGGGGATTCAGCCCTGTTTCTTCATCAAATGTAAAAAAAGGATTTCATTCTGGGGATTTTAAATATTAGAAATGGTACCTAAATAGCCGATGAATAAAGCTATTTTAACTTTCCTTCACTGACTTTTGGCTTAATAATATAATTAATTTTCTCAAAAAAACTCTATTGTGTTACGCGTATAACAGTATCGATAACAGCTGATACACATGCACTATTATATATATATATAAATATATATATATAATAATAATATATATAATATATATATATTTATATATATATATATATATATTATTATATATATATAATATATATATATATATAGTATATTATATATATTATATTCAAATGTTAGTTTGTTAAAACTTTAAAAGCTCTTTAATAATTTATACATTACGGAATATGTATCATAATTTTTTTTTCTTTTTGTAAAGAGAATAAATTTAGTTTATATTTCTTTCAGTAATTCATTTACCTATTTCTGTATTGCCTTTTTAAAGCTAGATTTATCAAAAGTGTTTTTTGTTAAGGGTTGTCATTTTGGATATCAAACCCTTTAAGTTGTTTATCAAAATTAATTAGTCAATTAGTAAATGGTGTCATATAGGCCTATCATAATTAATTATAATTATCTTATAGTTATTATATTAGTTATTAGTTTGACTTAATATTTTATCACTGACAAACAAAAAAAATAACGTTTTAAAAAAAATTTTAATTTTTTTTTTACATTTTTTGTATGAATCGTTCTTCTAAATAAATTTATTTCTTTAAATGTCTCATTATTACTTTCAATGAATTATTAAACTATTTTTATTTTCAAAACACCTTTTTAAAGAAGTATAGGTCTCCGGCGCGAGAAAAGCCGGAGACTGTGGTCTCGGCCGGAGCAGCAATCTTTTAAAAAGGCCGGAAACTCCGGCCAAGCCGGAGCCGGAACCGGAGATCCGGTTTAAATTGAAATATATATATATATATATATATATGAGAGTCACTCAATTGAGTAATCTTACAATAAAAAATGTGCGCGGTAATGCAGTTATTACATCTTTACCAAGATAAGTCCTCCGTTTCGTATAGCTGTCTCCTTACATGGGTCCTGTGTTGTCGTTTGACCGGTGTG
The DNA here is from genome assembly GCA_015478945.1 of Trachelipus rathkii. NCBI lineage: Eukaryota > Metazoa > Arthropoda > Malacostraca > Isopoda > Trachelipodidae > Trachelipus > Trachelipus rathkii. The sequence goes on from JABUQX010013532.1 coordinate 20,433, forward strand.
AGCGGAGATGCGTGGACTGAGGTATCGTGTCCTGCTTACAGGCCGGTGCCTTATTCCTATTGAAAGAGCACTCTTTCATAGGTTTAAGTCACGTATCATTTAAGCTCAATCGTTGGTCAAGTTGGGCAACACGCTTGGCATACCGTCTTCGAGGGCCCGGGATCTAATCCTGGTAAGTGAAGAATCACTCAAGGAGTAATCTTATCAATATATATAATATATATATATATATATATATATATAGTATATTATATAATATAATATATAGTATATATATTAATATATATATATATATTAATATAATATATATATATATATATATTATATATATATATCCAGGAATGCTGATGCATGCCTCGGAGAAGGTCGTGAAAGCCCTAAGCGGCCTTTTAACTTTCAGCGAAAATGTATGAATAGTATGGGTTCATGGAATGTCAAAGGAATAAATGTTGAGGAGAAGGAAGAGAGTGATGGATGTATTTTGAAAGGAAATTGACATGCCTGCTGTGACTGAAACAAAGATAAAAGGAAACGGTGAAAATGAGTGGGTGTGATGTGAAATGTGTTTGTGCTGGTGTGGAATGGAATGAGGGGGATAGAAGTTGCAATTCTGATGAGTGACTTGTGGCACAGAGCTATGGTAGATTTTGTGTGTGTGAGAACTAAAATTCTAATGATTAAATTTAAGTTTGAAATGGTCAAGGTTTGTGGGGTTGTGACATATGGTCCATCTGAGGGTTAATGTTGAAGAGAGTTTGATTTTCTGGGATAATCTAAATGATGTTTTGGATGGGGTGATATGAAGTTAAGTGAACAAGGTAATAAAGATAAGTATTTAAGAGCGCTTGCAAATAAATCAGTTGAATGTGAACAAGTTGAAACTGAACAAATCTGAACACAAATGAAGGAAGCTTTTGTTAGTAGTGCAAGAGAAGCATGTGAATGTGCTAAAGTAGGAAGTAAGAATGTTAACAGTGAATGGTGGAATGAAGAGGTGATGCAAGCGGTTAAAAGTAAAAAAAAAAAGCATGGTTGAATGTACTAAAAGCCAATGATGAGGTTTCAAAAGAAAGATGTTTTGAATTATATAAGGAGAAAAAAAGGAATACTAAAAGATGCATATGTAGGAGGAAAAAAGAGGTAAATGAATAGTTTGGAAGGAGGATGAATGGGGACTTACAAGGGAATAGGAAGCTCTTCTGGAAAGAAGTGCGAAAGATTAAGAATGAAAATAATGGAATCTGCTTAGAAAAATGAATAGGGATGGGTAGTTTTCGTAATTATGAAATGGATTGAGGGGAGTATGGAAAAGAACGGACAGAACACTTTCAGAAATCTTTGTCATAACATGCGGCGAAAGTAATGCAAGAGTGGTGATAGTGATTATGTGTTGGGTTGATGTAATGTAAGTAGGAAAAGGTATTTTGGGGAAGAGGTCATTAGCAAGGAGGAAGTAATGGGTAGAGTGAGAAAGTTGAAGAATGGTAAATCTGCAAGTATAAATGAAATTACTGGTGAAATGCTAAGAAAGGAGCCAGAATTTTGATTGATTGATTTGGAAGTTGTGTAAGGAAGCGTTCATGGAGGGGATAGTCCGAGGGATTGAAGAAGAGCAGTAATAGTACCCTTATTAAGGTAAGGGTGGATAAGGGGGTAACTGTAGGATTATGGAGGGAATGATTTTAATGAGTGTTTGTAGAATGATATGCTGTATTTTGTGGTAAGAAGTGCTTTCGAAGTGACTGAAGGACTGATTTGTGAAGAACAAGGTGCGTTTAGGAATTATAGAGGATCTGTGGATCAAATTTTTACATTGAAATAAATGATTCAGAAAATGAGGGAGAAAAAGAATAAATTGTATTAATAGGGAAAAAATTAATAGGGAAAATCTATGGCAGGTGTTAGTGATATATGGTGTTGGTGGTAAGCTTCTGAATGGAATCAAAAAAGTATGTATGACGATAGCTGATAGTGAACGTGTGTAAGAATAAATGGAGTTGACAGTGATTGGGTGTTAATATTAATAGCGGAGTGAGCAGGATGTGTTATGTCTCCTAGGTTGATTCAG
>JABUQX010013532.1:30000-32500 GCA_015478945.1 Trachelipus rathkii
AAAAAATTTTTTTCTCTTTTTTTAAAAATTTTTTAAATCATATTTCAATGGTTGCAGTACTTATGTGTAGATGTGGGACCGTCCATTCATTTGCATTTTGACCTCGAAAACCAAAATTTTCATAAAACGGGTTGAAAATTAACTGTTAATTTTGTGTAAAATCACACCTACGCTATCACTGAACTGGGGTACAATGACTTTGCACAAAAATAACTTAAAAACTAATTGGGCTAGCAACACCGAGATACCTTCCCCTATTAGGCCAGACATTCATTTGAAGGTACTGAGAACCACAAAGGTGTAGCTCAAAAATATCATATAGAAACAGAGTCAAATAGAGGGTGTGGGGTAATATCAACCCCGGTTCAGTGTTTAAGGGATATATATATATATATATATATATATATATATATATATATATATATATATATATATATATATATATATATATATATATATATATATATATATATATATATATATATATATATATATATATATATATATATATATATATATATATTTATATAGAAAAAAATTTATATATATATATATATATATATATATATATATATATATATATATATATATATATATATATAACTAACTATATATATATATATATATATATATATATATATATATATATAATTTGGGGGGATAGAATCGAAGAGAAAAAATAAATTTATTTTGAAATGAAAGGTTTCACAGAAATGTCGAAATGTTTTTGTGTTGAAACAATTGCAACCTAAACATACGGCTTCTCTAGTGTGTTACAATTGTGGGCTACAGCACCAGATAAAATTACTTCTGTAACTACAGATACCGCAACAAACATAGTTGCTGCTGTTAGAACACTGTTAGCTAGTAGCAAGGTTCGTGTTAATTCCGTAGCCTCATTGCATTAACCTGGTTGGAAAACCCTTTCAGTGTGTCTTAGTTTTCCAAGATCAAAGATAAAGTAAAATTGATAACATTTTATTTTACGCATATCAATGTAGCATCTATTGTAACTAGATGAAATTAATTTTTTTTATAGTTTAGAGAAATTTCTTTTGCTGTTGGGTCACATTGCTAAAATTTTACTCTCTTCAAAACATAACGAATCATCTCCAATGACGAAAACTGAGAAATTAAAAATCATTTAGAAATAAGTTACTTTGCTTAGACTTTTTAAGGCTGCTACAAAGGAGCTTTCAGGGAAAACTATGTGACAGGAAATTTGGTAATACCTATAATTAATTACATGAAATAAAAAATGGGAAAAAAAATCCGAAACCAGAAGAATATAAGATCCTAAAAACAAATATATGCAGATTAATGGCGGAGAGGTTTATTATTTTAGAATCTAACGAACCTCTTGCATGTGAAACTGTATTGGATTCAAGATTTATAAAAATCCTCGCTTTTAGTCGAGTCTGTTTACAGCTCAGGCCATCCAGATAATTATAAAAAATTTGGTTGATCAGTTAAGGATTAAAGGAGTTCAATCTTTGAAAAATCAAACAGATGTCACAGCTGAGAATGGAAGCGGAGGAAGTCTTTGGGACATACTTGAGAAAGAAGTCGCAAAAGCAGCTGCAAATGCTCCATATTTGGAACATTGATATCAAAAAACAGAATGGACAATTTAACTAAAATGTAAGAGCAACCATCTTTACAGAAGATTTTAAATCAATACCGCGTACTTTAAATTCATAATTACTCTAAGAACACCTTCTATCCACATCACATTTACAAAGCATGCTCAGATCATAACTGGCATGTCACCCAAAAAAAAGCATTATCCTCCTCAATCTTAATATATGTATGTCTACAATATGGTAAAAAGCAGTCTCGACTACTTTATACTCATCTATACGATCTTAAAGTCAGGTTCCCATTACAGTCCAACTTAAACAAGAAAGCACTACAAAGTTTAAAACGCCTCAATGTATTTAAAAAGATGGTCACACCTTACAATATTAAAACAGGAGGTCTAAAAACCTAATACTTACAATGCCTGAGTAATTAAATGAATATCCTTCACCACTGAAACTCATCTAGACTTGACTGTTACGCATTTAACCATAGCAACACTTTACAAACCCACCAGTACTATCCATTTTTACATCCTCATCCAGACTTCTGACTCGAATTTCGCCTATTTTCTCCAGTCTCGTTCTGTCATAGCAATTATAAATACTATTACATTGTCCTGCCAAAAGCTTACTACATATAACGCATACCAAAAAAATCACAGAATGAACATAGCAAGGAACAAAGTTACACTATGAAAATAAAATGTATAATAATTATATAAATAATGAAGTAATAACAACAATGCTAATACTATTGGCAGAGTCCAAGAGGAATAATCCTATTAGAGGTTTAACTTAACTTAAACCAGGCTATCATTTTAAGAGCATCGGAGAGGACGACCACTCCTAACGAGTGCTCGTACAGGTCTAAAATAACTCGAAAAAAGCATTCACTCTAACTTAAAAACCTTTAAAATTAA
>JABUQX010013532.1:37500-50000 GCA_015478945.1 Trachelipus rathkii
TAATAAATATATATATATTATATATATATATATAATATTTATTATATATTTATAATATTATATATATTATATTATATATTATATATATATATATATATAAATAATATATATATATATTTATATATTGGTATATATAATAATATAATATATATATATATAATATATATATATATTTACTATATTATTATATCTTTATATTTTTCACCTTAAAGTTTTATTTATATATTATATATATATATTATATATAATTAGGGATGGTGCTTTTGTAATTGGTATGGTTTGTATTGCAAGTTATTGGGCCAATGATTTTCGGGATATTGGTATGGTATTTGGTCCTAGATGGTATTGGCATTTAGACAGGTAATTGGTAATTGGTATTGGTATTGGTAAAATTTGCTAAATAAGTTCACAAAATGTGGTAAAAAAAAAAAAAAGGAAAAGTAACAATATGTTAATGCTCCTGAAACTTCATTAGAGAATTTTATAAAATATAATATAGGTGGTCTTTCGTCATATCTTTAAATATGAAGTAATTGGTGTTGGGTATCGCTATTTGCTGAAATTCAGTATTGGTATTTGGTATGGTATTGGCAGTGCATCAATGAGAGTATTGGATTGATTTGGTATTGACATTGCAACGATTCAGATATGCCACAAAACTTAGTTTTGTTACTATAATAATATTTATATTTATATATATATATATATATATTATATACTAATTATGACCTTATAACAATGAACTTTTTATCTTGCATAACTGTAATAGTATAGTAAATTAGGGGTAGTGTTAACCTATATATTTAATATATATACCAATTAATAAATAGATTTATATATACATACCAAAATTTTCATAATTTTATTAATGTTATATATATAAAATAAAACCTTGGTTTATATCTTATTTAATTAAGATTTCAGTATAGCAAAGTTTGCGAAAATTTATGAAAGACTATATTAGATTATTTTTTAACAAAAGATGTCCAAAACAATAGAGAATCAAATTCATTTTTCTTTAGTTTCTGAAGAAAATCGTTGCAATTATAATTTCAATTGGTTGCCAGTACTTATGTGTTAGATGTGGGACCTGTCCATTATCATTAACAATTTGCATTTTGACCTTGAAAACCAAAATTTTCATAAAAGGGTTGAAAATTTATACTGTGATTACTTTTGTGCTTATAATCAAACCTATACGCTATCCTAGAAATCACTGGAGATATAACAATATGACTTTGCCAAATAAATTAAACCTTAATAATAAATATAATTGGCGACTCAATATAGTATAACTAACCCGACATATAACCTGCCCTATTTAATGAGTATACCATTTGAATAGTAGATACTTTATATTCGATAGAACCACAAAGAGTGTACTGACTCTAAATAATTATTCTAATTATAGAAAACAGAGTCAAATAAAGTAGGGTGTGGGGGTATATTTAACACTACCTCTCATGAGTTATTCATGTGTTTATATAGTGGATATTATAATTATATATATATATATAAATATATTATATATATATATTATTAATATTATTATATATATAATTATAATTTATATTAATATATATTATATATATATATTATAATATTAATAATTAAAATAATTATATATATATAATAAAATATATTATATATATATATATATATAATTAATAATATATATATTTATTATTTATATTAATATATATATATATTAATATTATTTTATTAATATTATAAAATTATAATATAATATTATATTATAATTATATATAATAATATAATAATATATATTTAATTAATATTATTTATATATTATATTAATATATATATATAATATATTTATATATATTTAATATTAATATATTTATATTATTATTATATATATAATATATATATATTATAGATATATTATTTTATATATAATATATAATTATATATTTATATATATATATAATATATATATAATATATATATTTACCATTAATTATGTTTAATCTAGCATAATCTGGTAAAAATTCTTTAAAAAGTATACATAATATTTTAATTTTATATTGAAATGTTATGTAGGAGAAATTTCGAAATGTTTATTCATAATTTATATTAAATATGAAACAGTTACATGTATCCTCATGTAATTAAATTTTACATAATAATATTTGTGGCAGCTACATCCAACAGATAATAATACTTTAACTTCTTGTAACTACCAGATAGGCAGTATAAAGCAGCATAACTATAGTTGATCAGCTGTTAGTAAACACTGTTAGTAGTTAGTAAAGTGTTTCGTGTTTAATTCGGTAGGCTCTGTGTACATACTATATACTACAATAGGTTTGAAATATCACCTTAGGCATGTGTGTCTTAGTTTTTCCAAGAATCAAAATAAAGTAAAGTGATAACATTTTATTTTACGTAAATAACATAGTCAATAGTTATAGCATATTCTATTGTTAAAACTAGATGAAATTATTTTTTTTTTAAATCGATTTAGATGAAATTTTATCTTTATATGCTGTTGGTTTCAATTGCATATAAAAATTTATTACTCTCTTTTACAAAACATAAGCGATAAATCCATCTCGCTATATGAAGAATCACGAGAATTATTAAATTAAATAAATAATTTTAGAAATATAAGTTACTTATATGTGCTCTTAGTAACTCTTTATTTAAGGCTTGCTACAAAGTAGAGCTTTTTCCTGGGAATACTATGTGACATGAAATTTCTGGTAATAAACTATATCATTAATTTATCATAATTGTAAATAAAAATAGGGAAAAATAAATCCGAAACCAGAAAGAAATAAGATCCTAAAAATCAAATATATATGCAAGATTTAATAATACTGGCGGAGAGGTTTAAATTATTTATTAGAATCTAAGAACCTACTTGCATGTGAAAACTGTTATATGGTCATTCAAAAGATTTATAATAAAATACTATACCTCAGCATTTTTAGTCTGAGTCTGTTTAAACAGATCAGGCCATCAGAATAATTATATATATAATATAATAATAATATTAATGGTATGAAATTCAGTTAAGGATTAATGAGAAGGATTCATCTTTGAAAAGTCTCCAAAACTATGATGTCACAGTGAGATTGTGAAAAGCGAGGAAGATCTTAGGTGACATATTAATACTTTGAATACGAAGAAGTCGTACAAATAGCAGCTGCAAATGCTTACCATATTTGAATGCATAATTATGATATTCAAAAAAAACAGAATGGACAATATTAATCTAAAATAGTTAAATGAGTCAACGCATTATTAATACAGTAAAGTATTTTAAATACTAATATCCTAGCGTACTTTAATATTACATTAATTATATCATCTTTCAGTAAGAATCACCTTCATTAAATCCTACACATCACATTGTTAACTAAAGCAATATATGTCTCTAGATATCATAATCATGGCATTGTATCACCTTATATACTCAAAAAAAAAAGCATTATCGCTCCTACAATATTCTTTAATATTAATATTATAATTTAGTCTATGCAAATATGGTTAAATAAACGCAGTCTCTTGACTTTACTTTATATAACTCATGCTTATAATCGATCTTAAAGTCAGGTTTCCATTACAGTCCAACTCTTAAACAAGAAGTCATCTTACAAAGTATTTAAAAAAACGCTTCAATATGTAATTTAAAAGTATGGTCACATAACCTTACAATATTCATACAAACAGGTAGGTCTAAAAACCTAATACTATACACAATTGCTCATGTGGTTAATTAAATGAATATCATATTCTACCATCTGTAAAATCACCATCTAGACTTGTACTTGATTACTTTCAATTATAAAACACCATAGCAACACTTTACAATAAACCACCAGTATATTAATCCCTCATATTTTATACAATCTACCATTTACCTTAGACTTATATATATATATATTATATTTTAATATATTTTTTTATATAATATTATATTATATATATAAATATATATATATATATCTGACTCTCTGAAAATTTCGTACTTTTTCTACCAGTCTCGTTCTGTCATATATGCAATTTATAATAATATCTTTACATATATATATATGTCCTGGCCCAAAGCTTTACTAACATTATATAAGCTACTCAATAAAAAATCTAACAGATGAATCATAGCAAGGAATATAATTTAACACTCTATGAAAAAATATATAAATGTATAATAATTATTAATTATATATTTATATAATATATGAATGTATAATCTATAACAACAATAAGCTATAAACTGGGAAAGATGGAAAATTTGGGCATGATGATAACAGAGCAGGATTTATATTAATCCTATTCTATGTAATGTGTATTTACTAACTTTTATAATATTTAAAAGTGGCTACATCAGGGTTATAAGAAGGAATTCAGCGGGAGGTAGATAGCGCTCCAATTTAGTGCGCGCAACTAGTAACAGAATGATAAAAGATAAAAAAGAGATAAAATAAATCTCGAACGCTTACTAATACCACAAATCTATTATATTTTTTTTTTTATATCTTTAAAATGATAAGTAGGCGAACAAGTGTCATAATTTTTCATTTGCCAGAGAGCACAGAGCATCAGGAGAATCGCTAAATAGCGTACTATCGACAAGACATTATCTGCACACGAGAGGTCATACGGGCGAGATAGGACTAATTTTCGGCTACATCCGGGGAGGGCTCTACGCAACAACATACAAGCATCCTTATGAGTATACAACATCGAGACACATATATATATATATATAATATATATAGTTCGCGGGGGTATTATCTCCCTGACCTTATCACCTAACGGGGTATTAGGAGTATAATAACGTTCACCTACTACCTGTGTTTACTACCGTCGGCTCGAACAGCCCTACTTGCGTAGTAATACCTTTACTAAAATAATTATATATAATATTAATATATTTATATTATATATATATTAATATATACTTATATAATATATTAATATATATATTAGTCTAATAAACGTCTTATATATAATAAAAGAGTTTAATTGAAAGAGATTCTTTTGTTCGCTTTTTTTATCGCTTTTTGATATGACGGAATTAAAATTTGGTGGATAAAATTTATCAACTTTCTGGAATGAAGTTTCTTTCAATTCCATTTTATGTCATTAGTATGAATTCGTATATAGGATGAAAAGAAGTCTCGGTTCAGTGTACCCTCCTTAATATATAAATATATTAATTATATATAATATATATATATATATACTATATATTAAATAATATTTATTAATATATATTATATATATTATATATATTATAATATATATATATATATATTAAATATATATTATATATATATATATATTAATATATAATTATATATATATATATTATATATTATATATATATATATTATTAATATATATATTATTATTAATATATATTATATAATATATAAGTATATTAATATATATATATCTAAATATATATAATATTATTATATATATATATATTATTATATATATATATAATATATATTATAATTCATATATATTATAATGGATGATATATAATTCTGCTCTTTGCATTACATTGAACTTAAAATAATGTATAATGCTAACTTTACATTTATTCTTATTATTTATATTTTATTTTTATATTTTGATAATTGAAAGAATTAGACATATAATTATATTTATCATCAAGGTTCTAAAAATGTATTCCTTTTTTGCTGTAGCTATTGTATCGTTTTTATAGAGATATATTAATATTTTTATTTTTGTTTTTTTTATGTTTTTTGTTTATTTGTTATTAATGACAAGGGATTTTCAAGATTTTGAAAGATTGTTAGCCTACTTAAATTTTGTAATACTAAAGCCATTCCTAGCAATGTATAATTTCATTTATTACCTATTATAGCTATGTAAGTTTTTGAGATCTATGATTGAAATAACATATTTAATAATATTTGATCATGTTAATGAAATAATGTGTCTAGTATATGTGCAGCTTAGTGTGTATGAATTCTGTGGTGCTGTGAGAAGGGATGAGTGTCTGTTGTGTGTTAGTGTGTGTGTGCAGGTGGTGTAGAATTCTGGATTGTCGTTAGCGTGGAGGGATCGCGTGGTCTGTAGTGTGTGTGTTGAGTGTGATGTGTGTGTTGATGTATGTGAATCGAGTTGTGTGCTAGGGTGTGTGAATTATAATTGTGTGCTGATTGAGAGGTAGCTGTCGTGATGTCTGAGTGTGACTGTAGATGTGTGGTGGCTCTATAATTAATATGTTCTGTATTGTGGTCGTCTAGACATTAACTGAACAATTATAGATGAAGTAGAAGTCTCTATTATCACATGTGTCATTAAAATACTAATGCTACAAAGAAGATAAATAAACTTAATGGATTTAAAGATCAAATAATTAATTGTAATATACAAATTCAAAGAAATGTACAGTATAGCGACTCATTTTTGCTATCCTAACAACTTTCACAAATTAGCCAATCAAAGGTCAAGTATCATCTAATTTTATCCTTGTATGAAACACCAATTCAGAATACTGAGATTTTCGTTATAATCAAACTAAACTTAATACGTCACGTGACTAGAAATTTTTTTTCATTGAATTTTATTGGAGATGAAAAATAGAAATTGTATTGTTAAATAATAATGAATGATTAATTAGTTTGATTGTGCTTGTACGGCTTATCCACTGTTCTATTCTTATTCCCTTTTCTCTCAAGTATAGAATAATAAACCTCATACATTGCAATTATATCACTAATAATAATGAGTGTTTAATATTATTAATTATATATATATATATAGTATATATATTAATATATTAATATAATTATATATATATATATATATATATATATATATATATTATAATATATATATAATATATATATAATATAATATATATATATGATTATACTATATATATTATATATATTTATAATATAACATGTATAATATATATATATATTATATATATATTAATATATTATAATATTAATTTATAATTCTTTTCCTAAGAGTACATTATAATGAATAACTTAATGCTATATTAACTGATTAATCAGTATACATTTTTAGTTAAGTTTATATAAAATTTTTTTATAGGTAAATTGTGGTTGCTTCCATTATTATAATATATATGCTATATAGGATTATAGGTATCGGTATCTGGTATCGAGTATCGTTATAGGTTATAATTTATGAGTAATCAATGTATAATGAAGAAGGATGGAAAATAGTAAAGCATCGGAATACGTAAGTGTAAGTTTAGCCGTGATGGTGTTTAAAATTTTGGTATCTGATCATCCTTTATTAATTTAATTTAAATATATACTATATATATATAATATATATATATAAATATGTATATATATATAGATTAATATTAATAATTTATTATATATATATATTATATTAATATATATATATTATATTATTATATTATATATAATATATATATATATATATATTAATATATATATATATTATATTATATTTATATATATATTAATATATATATAATATATTATTTATTATATAAATATATATACTATATATAATTAATATATAATATATATTATAATATATATATATATATCTATATATATTATTATATATAATATTAATTCTATTTTATCTTAATTTACTATATTCAGGACATATCATTATACAATTACACTGTAATTGCGTAATATTCATGCATAAATATATTATATTTTGTAATGCCAATAATATATGTCTGATTAAAAATTACTATATGTATTGACCTACTACTACCGAGTGTAAGGTGAGGAGATCGATCTAGTAAGCTAAGTACTTCATAGAGAGTATATAAAATAGTATAAGTTTCTTTATAGTTTATTACTGTTGGTCAGTAGAGTAGTAAATTTTGGAGTTAATATACTATACTCAAGGTAAAGGGTTAAAAGACTTAGGAAAATTTATATATATAAATATATATATATATATATATATATGATAGTATATAGTTATATATAATATTATATATATATAAGTTAGTATTTTATTATATATAATATATTATATATATATTATATTATATTTTATTATATTTTATAGTTATATATATATTGTATTATATATTCATGATTATCAGGCATAATTCAAAAGTATTTTTTCAGGTTTTGAGTGTTCGATTATATTTGATTTAAATCAAAGATAAATTATATATGAAATAAGTAATATATATAAAAGGAATAAGAAATATGTGAATTAGAATTTTCCTACAATATATAGTTTTTGTTTATATTGATTCTATTATGTAGAGTGCATGGTTATATTATATATTTCTGAGAAAATATGTAATATTAGTATAAAACAATAGTTGAGTGATGGATGAGAGTAGGAGTAGTAAAAATATTATCTACTCGTAAAGTATATATTTATAGGTATAATGTATATAAATAAATATATAATTTAAGTAATAATTAATATAATAATATATTAATAATATGTTAATATAATATTTAATATAATAATGATAATAATTAAAATTATTAATATATATTCTATTATGAATATAATAATATATAATATGAATAATAATTAAATTAATAATCTAATATTAAAAGATATAAATAAGTAAAATAATAAAATATAAAATATATATAATATAATAATCATATATTTAAATATAATAAATTTTAATTTAAATATATATAAATAATATATAATAATATAATATTAATAATAATATATTGATAATATAATTAAATATAATATAATAAATAATTATGAATATAGTATATATATATAATATTATTAAATTATAATTATATATATATATAATATAGATATATGTATATAGATTATATTATATTATAATATATTTTATAATATATGAATATTATAATTTAATTAATTATAATATTATATTATAATCATAATATTATATATATAATATAATTAATATAAATGATTATAATAATATATATATATAATAATTTATTAATAAATAATATATAATAATAATATTAATAATAATATTTAATAATAATAAATAAAGAAATTAGAATAACATTATATTGTAATGTACAAGTGTTAATATAGTATAGTGTGAAGAATTAAATATTGGCGATAGTGCTTCGAATATATGTCAATTCATTAGTAAGTAAAATGTAAAGTTATGTATTATAAGGATGGCTAATAAATTCTAATTGTATATATATATAGCTGAGAAAGATCTCAGGTTATTATCATAGAGGTGATGACTTATATCTGTGATAAGTGTGATCATTTATTATAGAAATAATTACTATGAACTAAATTAATTAATTTATATCTGTTTCTTTTTCCCATTATATATTTATTATTTTTTCATATCTTTTATTAGTTTTATTATTTTTATTCATATTTTTTTATAGTTCGACTAGAGTTGTTATTGATACATAGGCGAACGATAACGTAACATAACTTTTACACTATTGTGAATGTTATACGAAAGGTAAAATCAAGTATTTTATTCTTTCTTATGTCTATTGGTTATTATATTCAAGTTGAAACTATAAATATATATGATATATATATATAACTATAATGAAGACGTATTAGATTTATATATTGGTTAGGTGATATTGGTGCTTGAATAATATTTTAAAACTGTATAAATATTATAAGTAATAGGTATTTTATAATTTGGTTGGGTGGTGAGTAGTATCTCTAATTATATATAATTTGTATTTATTAAGTTTATTTAATTATTAATTTATTATTATGGTGTTTAGTAATGAGTAGAGTGTGTGATGATCTAATCCTCTATACTATCATTTTATTAATTAATTTATTAATTATTATAATTATTAGGTTAATATTAATTAATATTATTTTTAGTATTAGTTTTGTGGTTATTATAATGTATTGTATTATATAGTAGATTTTTGTAATTATGATTTGTAGTGTGTGTGTTTATATTAATGTGATATATTTTAGTATATGTTATATTAATTTGTGTATGTTATTATTGTAGTGTGTGATTATATTGATGTGTGAGTATGTGTATTTGAGAGTGTGGTAATTATTATTAGTATTGATATTATTATTATCACTCTCATTATTCTATTATATAATTATATTATAATGAGTTATTATTATGTATAAGTTTATGTTATTGATTGTTGTGTTTGGTGGTGTGTTGTGTGTGTGTGTGTGTGTGTGTGTGTGTGTTAGTTTTGTTTATTTTAATGTACTTGTATTTTTTTTACGGAAATAACGAACTAGGATAAGTATGGAAAAAAACTTTATTGATGTTTTGAATTATGTTTAGCGGTACGCGGGCATTTCTTTTAAAATAGAGGATGAGGACTAGAATAATTGTATGTTTGAGTGAGTGGATAAGGTGTAATTAGCATCATTGTTTTTCTCTACTGTTAAGGACAGAGTTATATTTCTGATATTGATTTGGTATATTATATTCATTCTGCCAATTTAGAATTTAGTATCTGTTGCATTCATAAAATTAACAAGTAGATAACAAATGCGTGAGTTTGTTTGAGGATTAACACAGTAATAATATCAATTACTTTGACTAATGTCACGTCCTTTTCATGTAGATACTGTGTGGTGTAAGAGGTCATATCATATGACGGGTATTTCTTAGCTGGTGTTACTAGCTTTTATATTTCTAGATCTATTGGAGCGTTAGTTTGGGAAAGGTGTAGTATAGGATATAGTTATGTATAGGAGCGGTGGTATAGTACGTTTCTATACACATATTCATTAGGGGTATATATATTTATGTGAGTTATTTCGGTTATTATTGTAATACTAGTATATATAGTATATATATATATATATATATATATTATTATATATATAAAGGAGGTCGGTGAGCATCGGCATAGGGTTTTGTAGGTACGCGTACACGCCTGTGCGCGTGCGGAAGATTGGTTGGTGTGAAAAGTATCGGTACTCGGTATCAGTAGTAGGTAAAGTGGAGAGAGGAAGCGCGTTCAGTTTATGAATTTTTATGCACCTATATTTGGTTGAGAGTAGAGAGGAGTTTGATGAGTGGGCTAATAAGTATAAGCCGTAAGAAAATTAGATCTGAGCACAATTTAGAAGAGTATAATAGAAAACCACAAAGCTGGGATCTTCATGGCATAATTCATACTGCTGGACCGCTGATTACTTAATGAATTAGGCTGCCGAATCCGAGCTTTGGGGAGGGAAGTCGGAAGTCACTAATTCAGATTAATTTAAAGAAAGAGTCGGAGTCTGAGTGGAAGAAATTCGATAATTATTAGACTGCGAGCTCAAAAAATAAATTTCTAAGATTTTTCTTATCTCAATCCTTTTTTTTCTGTAAAATTAAGGTAAGGCCCGATCATGTGAATTACATGAACGCAAGCACAAAACTACATACAGCTCAAGAACTAATTTAACTCATACAACAAGCGAACTTTACATCCATGCACCCAGATGATTTGACGAGCTCGTTGAATCATCACTATTATCAATCATGGAAAAACTATTTAGGTATTATCTGCATGCAATTTAAAACTGTACGTTACTGAGAAGAAGAAATGATGATATATAACTTTTGAGAGCCTTGGATGCAGTTGCAGGATGGACAGATGAGTTACTAAGCAGTTTTTTGAAATCGAATAAGTACATGAGGAGTGTATTCATCGAATGCCTAATTAAGTTGATACATCTATGGACTACACTGGAAACGGTATTTTATTATGTTTACATAAAAGCCAGTTAATGTTAGTTGATTAAGTCAGAAAAGATAAGCCATCGAGACGAAAGGAGAAGAATTACGATGGATACATACCTGGTAAATCTATCCTAGTACGACACGTCGAAACACAGGAAGACATCAACATAAAACACCCAATAGATGAGAGCAAACAAGTAATCGAATCAGATTATATCTATAATCTATTTGCAGAGCAGTAATAAAATTACAGAAACACGTAACGTCGATGCACGTTTACACTCATACTAATGAAACAGCGCAAGTGCATTGCTGCTAGGCTTCGACAATCCCACATCGGACTGCCGAATAAGTTATTCTTGGCAGAAATACTAGTAGTACCACACCAAAACACCCACACACCAAAAAACTCGCACTTATTACTATCCATCAGCTGTAATCCCACACCATGAAAAACCCACAAAACAAAAACACACAACCAAAAAAAAAACCAACAAAACAAAAAAAAAAATTAATCTCAGAAAAACAAAAAACAAACAACAAAAAACAACTCACAAACGGAGATATTACCCTCAATTCAATATTAAAATTAACTTACATATCTAAAGAATTAGCTATTTAATCGGCCATATGATCATCAGACCAATTAAGCCATAAAAAAGAGATAAACAACCAGACCCCACGAAATATTCGCCAATACCCAATATTGTCCATACAGGTGTCGACAAAATCTTTTATTCATCCATTAAAATCTTTATTTAATTAATTTGATTTTCCCTATTTTAATTTCCACGTTATAAGACGACATACACCACGCTTACAATCATATACATTCTATAACACACAATATCAC
>JABUQX010013533.1:0-51427 GCA_015478945.1 Trachelipus rathkii
CAATTATTACTTCGTTCATTCAATTTTAGTCTTTAGCCGTTTTCGCATTTATCATTAAAAACGGCTTTAAACGTTTTCGATTCATAATATAATATATATACGCCTTATATATATATATATATATATATATATATATATATATATATATATATATATATATTCTTCTTAACATAATATATATATATATGTATATATTTATATAGATATATATATACATATATAACTATATATATATATATATATATATATGTATATATGCTAATATAATATATAAATATATATATATACTCTTTCTTCTTCTTATATATACCTTAATATATATATATATATATATATATATATATATATATATATATATATATATATATATATATATATATATATATATATATATATAGAGAGACACAAACAAAATTCTTGCAGGAGGGAGGCCCCGAAGACCTTTGCGCCGCTACTGCATAACATATAGACTATAACATTTGATCTCATTGGAATTCTTTTCATGAGTAAATAACCTTTCTCAATAAATTTTCTAACTTTATTCTTTTTCCTTCTAAACCTTTCAATAAATAAGGTGTCCTCATTCCTCAATAACATCTGCCACCTTAAAACTACTTCCTAAGGTGTTCCCAAATGTCCTGTCTTTGCTAGTTTCCTTACATTGGAACTGTTTCCAATGATCTCCACTTCCAAATACGAATTATCTTACAGTAACACATTCCACGATGTAACTTTCTTATATCTTCTATTAATAATCACTAAGTCTGTATCTAGTTTAAGAAAAAAAAAGTATTCCCATATGTTTGCAGTCTTGCGTAGTTTATAAATACATTTGTACCTAGCTTTCAAGCATATGGGCACTTCCTATCGTACTAATTTTCTTATTTCTCAACCAGAGAATTCAACTATCAATGATCACATCGATCTCACTTAACATTCTATTTCCATCCATAACTTTTCTATTCTAAAACTTGCTCCAACTGACGAAGAATTTAAAATTTTAATCCTTATACATAAAAACACCTAAACACATACTCAATATCCATAATTCTTCTTTGTCATTTCAAATTGCTTCATCTGTTTTCTTTCTTTTTTTTCTCTCCATTTTCTTCCTTCTTAAACCCACACTTAATATCCATAATTTTTCCTTGGCACTTCAAATTGCTATAGCTTTACCTGTTTGGTTTCTTTTTTTCTTACTCTATTTTCTTCCCTTTTTTTATTTTTTTATTCATTCCTTAACTTTTATGTCTTCCCCCATTCATTTATCTTATAAAGCTTTTTTTTTAATAATAATCTTTTATTTACTACCTCTTTTTAAAATTGTACCCTTCACAATATTATGAATATATATATTTTTAAATAATTTATTTTGTTAGATGTATATTCTTAACTTTTTTGTTCATTCTATTTTTTATATTGAAAATGTATTAGCATCAATACGAAACGTCTGCATAAAATGAATTTATGTGTTTTCTTCACATGTTTTTTCATATTTAAAATTAGGTTACCTAGCAGATCTTCTATTTCTAATATATATATATATATATATATATATATATATATATATATATATATATATATATATATATATATATATATATATATATATATATATATATATATATATTATTCATACTATTTTAACTAGACCTTATTGACATTTGCATTAGTATTTTTCAGTCATGCGTCTGGGTGTACGTGTGCATGTGTATGGCATGTGTATGTGCATGTTTGCGTGTGTATATGTGTGTATGTGGTGATATTATCCTTTAGTAGGCCTATCTGAATATGCGTAGTCTTTCCCTTCTTTGGTGGGTATTCGAGTAGAAGTAAATAATGAAATCAATCACCATCTACACTCCTAGTTCTGAATAAGCCTTATGCTTAATGCCTGCATGTCTCCACATCTTCTTCTGTTCTTTTATTAATATTGCTCAATTTTAATCCTAATCGAATTTTAAACCAAAGCTCTTCTCCGTGACGAAATCATATCTTCTCTCTCTCTCTTACCGAGCATTTCGAGCGGTTCGAATAACCGAGAGAGTGAGAGAGGCAGTAGTCCGAATTGAGCGCGCGGCCTCCTTTGTATATGGTTATGTTGTGTAAACTGGCCAAGTGTATGAGAGAGATAGATGGTGAACAAATTAAAGGTCTTGGTATGGTGCCTGTCAGTATTTTGGATACTCAGTTGACTTGGTGGTGCTCAAAAACTGGGTTCTCCTCTAGAGTCGTGGGAAGGAGAGGTGACGATTAAGGAACGGGGAGAAACAGAGAGAGGGTTGGGAGGTGATACGCGTTGGAAAAAAAGATTGTTGAGAAGAATAGTTGTTGTAAGGAGGGAAGTTTTAGCGAGAGGATGTCGTGAGTCGCGACTGAGTCGAGAGCCGCTGAAAGGGCAGGAGGCTAGATATGTGGCGGGTGGGAACGGCGCTATTGGTCGAAGCTTTAAACGGAGGCAAGTTGTGAAGAGGCTTAGAGAGACGGGTACTGAACTGGATATGTAAACAGCTCGCGCTCGCTAAGCAGAATGATCATGTCGGAGGAATGGGGAAAGTGACGGAAGGCGATGATGGAGGTGGTGAAAAGGAAGTATGAAAGCTAATCGTGAATGGTGTGGTAAGATGGAAGAAGAGGAAACGCTCGCGAGGACCATATAGAAGTGGTGTGAGTATTTGTTGTTAAGAAAGACCTTTTAGCCGCATAGGAGAGACAGCGAGAGATAGCGAAGATGCACAATATTGTTGTGTTGGTATGAGTACAAAGTGATCGGACCTAACATATTTTCGACACATCATGCACCTTTCGAGAAGGAGGGAATCTAAGTATCGTAGTTTGGTAAAGTCCCAAAGTAATCAAAGAGAATCTCGGAGATGTTTGAGGGACTTAGAACCTCAAGAAAACGTAGAGTAGATACAGAAGCGCGAATATCCTCGGGGGAGGATTTCTTAAGACCTGGGGAGAGAAGGTAAGAGAATGGGAGTAATATGGAGGAGGGATAGGTAGTGAGAAGAGGATGGGTGGGAGTCCATTTAGTGTGAATCTATTGAATGAGTGTAGGGAGCAAGCGGGGGAGGAGAGAAAGATTTGCATAAGTGGGTTGGGGAATGTATTGGGTTGAGGTTGCAGGGGAGAAGATAATTCTCATATGGTGGTATTTCTATTAGGTTTTGAGTATAATGGATAAAAAGGGAAGTGAGGTCTGGATGGTGTGAGAATGGAAAATGTTTAGAAATATGAGAGTGGTTTTTCTGCTCGGCCCTGTATGGTTTATATATATATGTTGGACGGAATGGTGTGGTTAGAAGGATTGGGAGGAATGGTTGTTATGGTTCCGCTGTAATATCGGGGAAGGGGATAGGATGGGAATAGCTGGGAATTATAGAAGGTATATGTCTTTAAATGTGGTAGGGAAAGTGTATGGTTGAAGCGCGTGATTGAGAAAGAGTGAGAGGTCGAGGAATACGAGAAGGGGGAAGAACAAGGAGGATTTAGGAGGGAAGAGGGTGTGTGGATCAAGTATTTATAACTAAAGATGCTTGTGGAGAAATGTATTTGATGAGGTAAAGGTATAGTGTAGGGTGTTTTTTGATTTAGAAAGCCTTATTATATGGTGTAAGACAAGGTGAATGTGGAGGTGTTGGAGGAAATGGAGTGGGGGGTAGAATAAAAATTAGTAAAGGTATCCCAGGGATTTTATAAGAATACGGTAGAATGTGTTGAGAGTGTTTAGGAGGGGAGAGTGAGATGTTTTGGGTGGTGAGAGGATTGAGGCAGGGGTGTGTATGTCGCCGTGGCTTATCCAATTTGTTTATGGAGAGTGTTTGCCGAGGGAGTGGTGAGGGAGGGGAGGGGGGTGGAATTTGCGACCAATGGGGGCGATGAAATAGAAGGAAGTGACCTTTTGTTTGCCGGATAGATACTGTCTAACGTGGGAATAGGCCGAAAGGGTCTCGAGTATTTGGTCGAGGGGTTTTCTGAGAGAATTTGCCCCGGAAACTGGGGCTTAAAATAATATGGTAAGAGTAAGAGTGTTGCTCGGTTGAGAGGAGGAAAGCTGGAGGAGGGGGAGGGGTTAGTGGTTCGAGTGGGGGGTGTAGTTTGGAAGAAGTAAATGATCTTTAGATATTTATGGATGGATTTGGGTAAGGGGGGCGGGATGAAGGAGGAGATAGAAAGTTTAGATGTAGGAGAGGAATTGGAGAGCGTTGAGTGGCTTACTGCAGAGCGAAGTACGGAAAGGGGGGATTTGTCAAGAAAGTTAAGAATAAGTATGTTTGAAAAATTTGTGTACCAGCGGGTTGTATGGGTGTGAACGTGGGGGTTGATCTTATGTTAAGGTATCGATATTGTGATCGTATTTCCCCGTTTACGTCACTATATGTGATGTTTGACTATGACATTGCTATAGGTGTCTCTTCTTGTATTGAGCGTTGTTTTCTGTGTGAATTTTGAAATTAGATAAATTTTTCATCGGCCTGTATCTTTAGGTATATATTATGGTTGTGCGTTTGTAGGGATGAAGTATTGTAGTGTGAACTTGATTGTGTGTTGGTGATGCGTTGATAGAGCCGGTACATGTAATTGCCATGTTTTACGATATATGGTTTGTGGCTAATCTGTGTGAGTAATGTGTTAGAGGAATGAAAGAGTGTGTATTAGTGTTCAGTATACTTTAGGGTAGGTGTTTTTGGGCTAGAGAGGGGAATAGGTATGTGTATTTTGGCATAGTTAATAGGAAGGGGGGAGACTCTATGTGAAGGTTGTTGAAGTGTTGGTGGTATTTGTGATTATAAATGGAAGATATTGTTTCTTGGTTATGGTGAGAGATTTTTTTAATGTTTGATTGAGAGATGTGTTGTGTGTAAGTTTCTAAACTGGTTATGGTCTTGAGCAGGTTTAATTGAGTGGGGCTTGAGGAGTGGGTGAGGTGTATGTATTGAGAAGGGGTAGAGTTTGTGATTAGTTGTTTAATGAACCTCATTATTTAAATTGTTAATGTAGTTTGTATTTATGTATAAATATTTTTTATTATAAATAATTTTTTAATATGTTTTATTTATATTAATTTTACTTGTTTGCAGTAATTACTTTTCTTTTTTATTTTATAATTCTTACTTATTATTTTATAATAATTTTTTTATTTTCATCATTTTGTTTTTTTATTTTTTATGTTTTATATTACTTATCTTTTTTTTTTTATAACTAACCGAGTTTTTAATCCTATCTATTCTATATATTTTTCAGTATATATTTAATACTTATATTGATTAAATATTCTTTCTCCTCTCTTTTATATTTAATTTATTTTTCTTCTAAGGAATTTCGGAATGATAGAGAAAGTAATTTTTACTATTTTATTTATCATTACATTTTTTTATATAAGACTTTTATTATTAACTTTATTTTTGCATTAATAATACTTTTTTGTATATATATTTACTTATAAAATTAGTTTTATGATTGTATTTGTAATAATTCAGTCTAAAATGTGTGACTATGAATGAATTGGTATTGAATAGCTGAGCTATTTGTTAGTGAAATTAGCTGAGAGCTACCCAATACCTGTGTGGTGTTTGATGTTTGGGACAGCAATGCACATCTTCAATGTGTCGAGTGTGTCAGTGAAATAACATATATATATATGTCCTGTGTGGTTAGTTTTTTCATCATGTGTCTTAGTGTGCTGTGTGCGTATATTATAGTGACTTATTATCTATGTTCATATTTTATTCTTTATGTTTAGAATGTTAATTGTATGATCTTTAATGAAAGCAAATAAAGAATATGCTTTATTAGGTCATTACGTTTTTATTATGAATGTTAAGTGTGTTTTTATCACCTTTATCATCATCATGTTTGTAGATGAGAGAATCCTATTTTGCTTTATGACTCAAATGTTTTTGCTTATTATCATTACAGGTTTAGGTTGATGTTCTAGTGTTTTATATGTATCGCTGAGTACATTATTTTTCTTAATGTATCTAAGATTATTAGCTTAAGTTAATCTTTATTAATTATGTGATATATACTTTTATGTTTATCGTTAACTTAAGATATAAGTACATATTCTAATATGATCAGTATATGATATATAATTAACATCCATGTTTGTTGGTTATAATCATTTATTTGTTAAATGTTTATCATAATTACTTCATGTTAGTAAATATAATATATCAAGTATTACAATATAATTGTTATATATATAGTTAGTATTTTTTTAGTTATTCCAGTTAGTTGATATCATTTTCCATTAAGTTCACTAGTACTTTTTAATCATGTGATAATTATTGTATACTTCTTGTATACTGTTTAGACATATTGATCATTGTGTTGTATTGTAGTGTGTGTGCTTTTAATGTGTGTGTGATATACTGTGTCGTAATGTATGTAATGTTACATATGTGTGATAGTATGCTTGATGGTATGGTGTGTGTATTCATAGTGTGTGAAGTGTTTAATAGCTATTTTAATTTCTACTAGTTCATTACATACTCTATCATAGTTCCTTATCATATATTACTATGATTATCTGAGTTCTAATACATTGTACAATATCGTCATTGCCATCTTGTCATAATTCATTATGAGCATAAGATAAAACCGTTATTTCTAAATTGTTGAAGATACTAAACCTGTCTATATATTTATCAATATCTCATTTTCTTTTTTATAAACGTTAACTAATCATATATATTATTTTTTTTATTCCTAAGTTATTTTTGTAGAAACTTAAGTTTTACCTATTTTTTTAATAAAGTTTTATTTTACATTTATACTTGTGTTTAATTTTATTAATTTAATTATATTTTATTTTATTATTTTTTTATTTATTTAAATAATATTTTTCTCAAAGTTTACTTTTTTTTATTTGTTAAGATTTTTTTGTATAATTGAAAGGATTAATGTTTTCATATTTTTCATTTCTTTTTAATTACTTTTTAATTTTGATATTTATTTTTTTCTACTCGTAAAAGTCAATTATGAAGAGTATTTTAATATGCACTATTTTATATCATATAGTTAAGCCTATTGTTGATTTAGATTGTGTTTATTCACCTCAGCTAAAGTATTACCGCAAATTGTTTTACTTTAGAATATTTTTTTAATTTTCTAACTTTATTTCTCATAAATCATAATTTACATGATAGTCACTTCTAGTAAGTTCGATGCGCTTACCATATTTAATTTACATAATTTTATTTTATTATTTGTTGCTTCTATGTACATATGATTTGAGAGTTTAATCTATTATGAATAATGAGTAAATTTAACATTATGGAACAATTTTAATGTCTCACTTTTAGAATTGTTTTCCTTACTTTGTCAAATTTACAGTTTTTTTAAATAATTTTAATTTCTGATGTATTTTGTTAAATCTTTTCTTTGCAAATGGATGAAAGTATTGATATTGTAACAACATCTTTGCTTTTTGGTTGTATAATATATTCTTCTTAACCTATTTTTATACATTTATATTTAAATGGACTTGTGGTTGTATGTTTTTGAATGTGGTTGTATACTGTGTCCATTTTATCGATGCGTTTAGTTTTGATTTTGGTTTTGTTATTTGTCTATAGTGTGTATGTAGGATGCTTTCACATATAAATGATTTGAGTATTATTTTTTTTTATTAATTTTAAACTCTAAATTTAATTAATTACTCATACTCTTTTATAAAGTTCTTGGTGTAGGCCCTATTTGTCTGTTTACTACTCGAAACACTATGTGCCTGTCATAGAGTGAGATTTAGTGCTATCATGTGTGATGTTGATGTAGAATGGTATGCTTCCGATTGACCACGGGATCGCTATATAATAATATCGATTAAGATTTATCACCGTTCTCGGTTAAGTGGCGTGCGGTGTTGTCCATCGCTAACGTACAGTGTATTGGCCTGCGCCTGCTTGCTCGTCGCTGGCATCTCTGGTGATGTCTGTTGGTGTATGTATTCTGTGCGGTGTGTGGCGATGCTGGGGAGTGTGTGATTTCTCGTTGGAGTGTGATTGTGAATGCCATCGGTTGTCGTTTCTGGCTGTCTGCGTGTTGTGGCTCGTGCTCGTGTATGCTGTGATAAACGCTGTGGTGCCACTCCATTATACCCCACTCTACTTTATATGCTTGAATGTACTCGAGTATCCTGACTGTGTGTTCAGAATGTACGCTTTGAGGAGAGTATTGTTCATGCGGTTTCGAAAAACACACGAATGCTCGCAAAGCTTCTGATGTGGAGCTATACAAGCGTCTGTGTTGGAGTAGTGAGAGTTTCGTCCTCAGAAGACCTGTGCCGGCACAACTAGTTAGCTGCGTCGTAGGAGCATTGCCGAGAGGAGTCACAGAGGTTCATATGTTCTCGCAAGCGCCACAGCTTCTTATTTAACATCGAGACTCGTTTAGACTTGCGTGAGTCTGTGCCTAGACCACTCAATGTCGCTCGCAGGTGTTTAACCATAGGTACGTACGTGCAGTTCCGCTCTCAGGTACACACTAGAGAGCTTTAATTGACGACCACCGTTATCGCTCGCTTTTCTTATGTTGTGCAGATCTGTTTATACGGACGAGCACAGATATGTTTTGTTATATTCAATATATGTTTGAAGGTATCATTCTAAACTGTTTCGCACATATTACTTTTGTTCATCTGCTTCTCTCTTATTTAGCTAGTTATGTTACGGTATATCTATTCCATGATCAGCTATATATCATTATATTATAGAACGACAAAACCAATGGTTAAATGGATTCATACGATAAAAAGGTATAGACTTATGAAAAATCTAATGTAAAATCAGGTTTTAAGTTTTATTACAGTCCATACTCGATTTGATAATTATTACTCTGAGTAGTAGGGAGATAATAGGAGATGGGGTCCTCCTCTTCTAACTAACTATTTATGTCTATATTAAATTTTCGTAAATGATTTCTAGGAATCTATTTAAGTATATTTTAAATGCAGTTTTTATTTTCTGTATAAAGTAAGTTGTTTGTTTGTTTCTACACTGTTGTTTTTTGCTGCTTTGTTCTCTGTTATCTCAGTTTCACTTTTGTTTTTTCCCGTTGGATGTTGTTTCTATTT
Source organism: Trachelipus rathkii (assembly GCA_015478945.1). Lineage (NCBI taxonomy): Eukaryota > Metazoa > Arthropoda > Malacostraca > Isopoda > Trachelipodidae > Trachelipus > Trachelipus rathkii. Next base: position 9,080 of record JABUQX010013533.1, read on the forward strand.
ATATATGAAGAGAACCTTTGGTTCCAATATGTCCAAACCTCAATTTCTCATATAATGTGAACGACCCGACACCTTCTACTTTAGTTACGTATTATGCTACACGTATCAATTATCTTAATATATTATTTTCATTCTCAATACATTCTTCATAGTATTGTTATACACTCAGAAATTCTTGTTTTTTGTTAGTCTTTAATGAGAGCAAATGATACACTTCATCCGATCAATCTCGGTAACTTTGAATCAACATACGATCAAATAGATTCACAACCTGGACTGTGAAGGGTGTGATATTGGATGGTGGTTTGGATTAGGTGACGTTTTGGAATTTACACTGATTTTATACAAAGCTTTACGGGTATGTTAAACTATGTAACATTTATATTTAAGTTATAAAATAATTTGACTTTAAATCAATAGATCAATTATGATTCAATTAGATTCACAGATGTATCAGGTAAGGTAGACGTTATGGTAGTGGTTTGAATTTTTAAGTAGGTGATATTTATACTTAAGCTTTTAAGGGTACGTACATACATTGACAATTTTTAGTAGTAAAATCCAAGAGTTTGTGCAACTTCATTACTATTGTTAGCAGTCACCAACAAGAATTACGGTCTGTTTCCAGTTAACAGGTAGTGGATTAGGTTTCTGTGCCATGTACAGTTAGGTTCTGATTATACGTAGAGATATCTATCCGTGCTACTTGAGAGTGATAATATTATCTGTTGAGAGTATTTCTGTTGAAGTTATAAACAAAAAGAATAAGAAATTTTATTTATTTTAGTCTTATTTATTTATTTATTTTACGTTTCCATTGTATTTTCGAGATTTATCTTACTTTTTCCTCTATATTTGTTCTCTGATGTTGTGAAACCATTAATTGCTCTCAGCTCAGTCTATCAGTACTCCTTAATTTAACCCTATATAAAGGACACCACCAAGTAATTCTGACGCTAACTCATGTACACATAGCGCACTTTTACTTAACTCTAACGTTCTAACTAGGCCATCCCTTGCGGTACTCGGCTCCAGCATGCGCGGTCCGCCACTGCCCATCTCCATAGTCCGGCTTGTGCTCTTCCTATCCTTGCCTCTCACAGGTCTATGCATGTATCTTTCCATCGCTCACTTCATGGTTTCTCTATTTCCTTTTTCCGTCTCTTATCCTCCCTCCTCTCAACTTCACCATTTGCGTTCTTCTTCCGTGATTCCTCGCTCGTGTCTTTAGCACTCCAATTGCTACTGCCTTCCTTCTTCTTTCATTCAACTGGGGATCTTCTGCCCGTCATTCTGCAGGGGCAGTCCTGCGATTCTCGCCAGAGAAAAAAGACAGCCCTGAGATATATTTCCGACTCCGCGACCTTCTGACTCGCCGTTATCCTTCTACTTTAGTTACGACTGTCTCATATATTTCATTTCATATTTTGTAATTTACTATTTTCTTTAATTTTTTATTAGATGTTGGTGCCAGCGATTTCCTCCACCCACTACTCTGAGGCGGGGGGGCGACGCACATTGAGGTATATTGCGGCCTGATATTCCATTCGTGTTTCCTTCCTCGTTTAGTCAGAGATTATCTTTTTTTTCCTGCGATCTTTCATGCTCACATCTCCATAGTACTCTTAAGCTTTTCTCTGAATCGGGCCCGCCATTTATTGCTCATCCTGAGCTTTTTTTTCTCCTCCTAGATTTATTATGCCGATATAAGCTATATCTTAGTTTTCAGTTTCATATTGAATTTGTACTTCTCTATTGCCCGCTAACGTGGGCTAGCCCTCCGGCGTTATCGGGTCGGCCCTATAACGTTGTCACCTATATATCGTTCACTTCCCACTATGTTGCGTTATCAGTTTTTTCCACATACAATAGATTATTAAGTTCCCAAGTTTGAAGCAAATATCCTATCTCCTTCATATCCGAAATAGTTGCCCTTCCGAAGTGGTTTATTACTACAACCGATTTAATTCGAAATGTTAATTATTGTGAGATTACTTGCTTTTCTCGATGATTATTTCATTTTCATTGTTAATATCAGCCTCTCAACCCAGACCACAGCCACCTAGAAACCAGGACCGATTAATTAAACATTATGTTTATGGGGTCAATATCGACTCACGTATTAACCCCGCCTCCGCGACTTGGAGAGATTCATGAATCAAAATGATGTATACTTAATGTGCGTCCACAAATAAACATCTAAAGTGAGTAAAGTACCGTTTATAATTCCGAACGAGACAATAACTCCTCTTTAGGTGCCTCAGCCCGCCCTCTCTTCTAGTATTCACTGCGGGTCTAAATTAATATGCATATGATGTTTCAGGCGTATCCTACAGAAACCTACATATATGGTATAGGAGATTGTCAGGCACTCGATTATTGTTTCTGGATTAAGTTCTCACATACTACTTTAAAATTTCGTATCTTCACACAGTGACTATTTTAAACTACCTTTGTTTTTGAATCCTTAATATAAGGAATACCTATTATCAGGTAAACATCAACATAGTATGCCGTAGGTTTTTAGTTCGGTTGTTATCTTTCTCGGTCTATTGATTTTTCACTGGAAGGCATCAGTTTCTCACCCATTACTATAATAGAGTAGTATTACGTATCTTAGCTACTATTCATATTTCATCATGTGCATTTCCATATATCCGGGGTTTCAGTGGTTTCTCGGCTCTACTCTATCTATATTAGATAAGTACCTTATTTCCCTATTTCTATTTTCACTAAGTATCACCACTGCATTCATTTTTATCATACCTTCATATATACATGACTACGTTGACAACCCACCATTTGTTTCTACCTATTTATTAACTACTATATTAGTTATTTGATCTATTTGATATTATATTATGATACTACTTTTTACGTATTCTAGTTCTCTACCATCCTTACTATTCCTATCTCATTATATATATATATGTCAAAGGTGTTTATTATTATTTTTGTCATATATATGCTTTTATTTACTTATATAACCAATATGTGTCTAAATCCTATATAATGTCCTAAATTTATAGTTTTAGTGATCTAAACATATCGTAAATAAAATAAAAATTTAAACAAATAATGTGCGATTTTTTTATATTCTTATGTAGGGGCGGAGGGCGGATTGTCATTCTGTGTAGCAGAGAGAGTAAGCTTTATTACATTTTGAGATGTTATTAAATAAGAGAGAGTTATCATGTCAGCCTTACATTGCCGGATCCTCCTATTTGTAATTATTGACTATACCTATTTACCACCTATACCTCCTTGATTTTATTTAGGATGCCTCTACCTATAACGTCCTCATTCTCTTATATATAATATATCACATGTGTGGTTTACTTTCTTTATTATTCCTTCCATTCTTCCTTTCCACTCATTAATCCATCCTCTCTCCCTATATACTCCTCTTTAAATATGGGATACCCTCTGATTCTTAAACTATATTTAGTCATATCTATCTTATTCTATTCAGTTTGTATCTTAGTAGCCTTGACATCATTAATAGTACTTAAATATTAAGTATTGTCCTTAACCTATATTTTGGCTTTCAACTCCGATACTGGGGGAGAGTATACTGATATATTGCTACAATACACAGTCTCCAACTAAGTCCTCTATTCTCATATTACAGTACTATATAGCTTATTTTAGAAAGTATTACGATAATATATATTATACTTAGGAGAGATTAACTGTCTATATTTCACCATCTTATATTATGTAAATTATATAATTTAATGTAATCAGAAATCAATAAATTAATCAAAATATAAATATCCACTATTCTCCGGTTAATAATTAAATAATATAATTATATTGACTTTATAATATCATAAATGAGCATATCTTATTGCTCTTTTTGCTTTCATATTTCTCAGTGTCGTTGAATTACCCATTTAATTGTGATAGAATTATCATCATTATCATCATCACCCGTTATTATTTTTTTTATGAGTCCAATTTTTATTGATTTTAGTGAGTAATTCAAATAATAATATCGAATTTATAGAAAATTCATTACTGTTTATTTTTCTCATGATCATATAATTATATATGTTTAATATGTTGATATTTATTTATTCCACAGTTATTATTTTAATAATCATTAATTTCAATAGATTAATGTCTCTGTGTGTTGAGTTGGATTTGAGAGAGAGCTGGGTGTTTTCGAATTATATCCAACTGAACGTGCACATCTATAGAGCAAACGTTGAGCGATAGTGAATACAGATAAGATAATGAAAATGGAGGTATCAACCTATACAAAATACGTTTAGAACAGTACGATAGAAATTCGATGAGAGCGAGAAATAAGTTGCTTCATACCTAACGGCATAACAGATTCGCAAAGTAAAAGTATAAAGTTTGCAAGTTAAATTAATCAGACACTTCTCTAGAGCATGTAAGGATGTCGCAGATTGAGAAAAATTGTCAAGTTCTAGAATTTACAGTTACACCATTATTTCGCGGCGAACATTAATCATTATATTATAAATTTATTTAGAAATTAAGGAAATTAATGAAATTAGCAATAATATTACCAACTAAAACGTCTAATATTTAATCTCATATAAAAAACTATGTGAAAGTAACCAAACATTGTTTATTTGATATTCATGTAGGTATCTTTCTGAATATAAATAATATATATCTATGACAATAAGACAAAACCGATCTCATCTCTTTGGCGTATGATTATCAATCGATCAAAGTATTAGTATTATTGCGAGCATATAGTGTTTGTACTACTATCCCTGACATTTCATTAAATCAAGCTCACTGTGTACTCATAAATGGACTCTCGATTAAAATTAAGGCTTGTTTTGCCGGACATCCTAAACTAAGTTTGAGTTTTTAGTACTTTCTTAATAACGCGGGCCGATTACGCGATCTGTTGTGATTTCTACCGTATTAAACACATCACATATAGCTCAGCAGCTGAGAGACTGTACCTTATCACGTACACACAAACATGTGTGTTTTATATCAAATTTAGTTTAATATATTTATATAGTATATATACATGTTTAGCTACAGACAGTGATAGTAATAAGTAGTAGTTTTGATTAGTAGAGGCTGTATATATCAGTGTTATTTAAATACTACCTAATGCTTTGAGGATACATTTATAAAAAATGTGGTAATTCATATGGAGCTTTTAACGTAGTGACCTTTAAAAAATTAAAATAATACTATATATTAAATTAATTGAGAGAAGAATGAAGTATAAGTGATAATTAGTTGAATAGTAAGACTAGTAAATAATTAAGTATAATATTATTAATATATATTTATAGTATTTATTAGCTTAATATATATTATGTATATATATTGAATGTTGGTTTGATGTTTAATTTATTTTATTTTTTTTTATTGTATATATTATTGATTATATTTGATGTTATTCATATGTATTTATATTATACTTAGTTAGGAGTTAGAGAGTAGTATAGGTACGTTATTGCAATTTCTTATAAGACTATATTTATATTTCTCATTTATTCAATATTTACTATAGGAGGCGCCCACCTAGGTAAGCTCAGTGGTAGACTGCACCTCCGCTCATAACACACCAGCCTGAGGAGCCCTCCCTCCAGCCTCGCCTATATACCTGTAGCTCTTACGCTACACTTCCGTGTCTGTGATCAGTGGCCGCATGAATGTTGAAGCTTAATTCTCTATTCCATATATAAGGCTATAGGCTCCCGATCTCATGCTCGGATACGTTATATATGAGTACATCACCCCTATTCTCATTGATTATGAGAGTCACCTGCACTCTGACGTGAGTCAGTGGTGTTTATCTCTGTACCAAATAAAATAAAAAAAATAGTCACTTATATTTATAACTATAACTATAACTCTTCTGTTTCTATATATAATAATAATACTTTTTTCTTCATTAAATAAACCACAGATATTTTAACATAAATGTTCTTGCACATTATTATACCTCTTACCTATAGCAATAATTCTGCGTACTAACTAGAGAGAACTATTATTTCTAGCTACTATCATAAACATTACTAATATATATATAGCCCTATATTCGACAATATGCCCCGCAACTTCCCCGCCGCTCATCATATTTTTTTCCCCTTAAGAAGTAGTCCAACCCGTTCAAAAAGTATTACCTTCACCTACTAATTATAACACTACCCTTATACCACCAAGCTTACTCCTTATCACCTTCACCCTCTTAACCCCTCCTATTACACATCGTTATGTATTAATAAATATTTATTAGTACTATATTACACTTAACCTATATCCCCTTTAACTACTATATCTACTACCTAACCGCCTCTCTTCATACCTCACCTATATTCAATTATTCTCATCCTTTCTACATCACTTCTTCTCATGGTACCTGCTTGGACCTTATTCAACTCACACCCCCGTTTTAATCCATCACATACTACCTTGCCTACACTCCATATAGAGCAGGTCACGATTAATCTCACCCTATTTTATTTACCAACTTACCTATACTATTACTCACATTCTTCACACAACTTCAACTATCATGTGACTATTAATATAGTCCCACCCCTATTATCACTCATACTTCTCTCACGTAATATATACCATCAACGTATCTCTATATATATCACCTTCTTGCTAACACTACTGCACTCAGTGATTACTACTATCTCGCTTCTTATTATCTCATTGTAAAGGAGCTATTCACATACACGTGAATTACATTAGGCGGTCATCGATGACGACAGGGGCCCACCTAGGGGCTAGAATCTTATAGATATTACTTTGTTCACAACTATTTACCTCACTCGTAGGTCTATGCGGGCAGGAGGAGAACCTTACCCCGCGGACACCCAACAATACCAAAGAGCGGGGGACTTTCCGGATACCCACCCAACCACCAGAGAGAAGGGGTGGAGAGAGAGTAATTTCTAGATCACCTACTCCTGATAAGGTTGTCCTCTCAGTGACCGGCCTGACCGCAGACCTCCGCCAGACTTCCTCTCTTGTCCCATCCCTGGCTGGGCTTAGTGATTAAAACCCCTTGGGGTATTTATATACGTTAAGCTCTTACACTCAAGTAAAGACACCCTAACTTCAATTTATCGTAAGCTACTCTGATTTATTTTAACTTGAATGTCTACAGCACAATAAAATTTTAGGTATCCATAACTACTAAGAGACTGCTCACTACATCTATATTTCTGCTCCACCTATATACGCATAATATCGTAACGAGACAAATTATTTTGTCTATTCGTATTTTTCTTTCTTCACATTTGTGCGTATCGGCTTGTGCAGTTGCTATTCATTTTTTCACACCTATAACCACATGCCTCATTCACACTTTCCTACGCGTAAAAGCTTATAAGTTATTAGTTTTTCGTATGATACTCAACTTGTTATCTTGATATATTCCTACCCCTACCCTCCTCTATATACTCCTCGTCTGATCACTCTATACTCACTAATATTATGAGTATAAAGCTATGCAATAACTCCATTATCGTTCACTAGATTATATCCTTCGAGTTAGCCCTATCTGTATATAATATTACTTTATATGTTTTAAAAGTACCGGTTTTCCACTACTATATATGCGAGATAGTCTGGTCGAGAACATTATACTCATACTCCTCTTATCCTCGGCGCTCCGATACCACTCGCACCCTATAGTATACTATTACCTACTCACTATCTATCCCTCTCCTACTATATTAATATATTATCTCCTATCAATGTTTCCGTCCTATACTCTTTTATCTATCTCTTTCAGTTGTCATTATTTTACTTTATAATCATTTTGTTGACCGCAACACTAAAAAATTGAGACCAAGCATGCACTCCCAAGCAATGATATATCGCCTCTTTTACTGCAGGCGTACTCCTGTAACTTATTAATATTCTGTCTCCCGAGGAGATATGGGCACTAGAGTGAGCTCTGCCGCTCAAAGAAGGTCTCTTGACTCTACTGCAATACATATACTTATATATATATATAATAAAATAAGTAATAACGTATAATAATAAAAATGAGAAAAAGATAATTGTGTATTGAGAATATAGGCCCAAATATATATAAACACCTTTACTAATTTACAAAATATATTCCCTATACACATCTCACCCATGTTTCTATGTGAACTGTTTCACACTTTAATGTATTAATATCGAGTTCCAGAACACTAGCACTGTTATCTATAATATATTAATTAATGTATTCCTTTATATATATAACTCCATACACCTATCCACTAATTATTTTCATTGCTTTGCCCTCTCCTCACACAAGTCCTTATTTCATCTCCATACACTCAGCCTAATTGTAACGATTAGTGTATATTACATTGCTTACCTATTCACCAAGTTATCAACACTACTTATATATTTTACTAGTCATCCCACTCTACATCCCTTCACCTTGAATTAGCTCACAAATAATTATACCCTATCACCATTATCATCTCCTCATTACACCGTAATATCATACTCTTATCTACTACACTTATATCACCTACAAGTATTCTTCCAATCCTTTATCCGTCACTAATATACCTACGCCTTCCCACGTAACACCGTTATATACGTAGTTACTTATACATCAATTATATTCAATCATTCTTTATACTGAGTATACTATCACTTTACGCATCATTGCATTGTAATAACATAACTAACAAATTAGAGTGCTATAGTTAGTCATTTATATTAATATCTTCTAAATACCTTCTCTTTATTAACTAACACACGTAAGATGATATATGTATATATATTTAATCCTTATTCATTATTATCAAATATATTTTATAATAACTTGATTTAACTCACTAGTAAACTGTATTAAATGATAGTGGAACATATAGTATATATAATTATTAATATATCTTTATATATATAAATATATCACGCCATATTACTGTACAATATACTCTATAGGATACTACCACCATCATATATTATTATTAAAATTACAAAAAATCCATACAATACTTCACAATAAAAAAATGCTACAGAGATACGTGTGCATCTCACCCCCCCTTACTACGAAGCCTCATTCGAGCTTGCGGGATACAAGTGCATTCCTTGAGGAGTCACACCTCGTTCTATTCGCGCGCGATACACCCTCCATTGTTGGTACACGTGTATCTGCTGGTATTCTTCCTTTTTTTTTTATCCGATAACTTTACTTTTTTCATGTCTCTCTCTTTAAAATTTATTTTATCTCTCTGCTATTTGTGCCTTAAGTTATCCCCTATACCTCGACTGTCCTCCTCATCCGAGCTTATCACATTCCCGCCACACCTCTAACACGTCTTTTTGTCTGTATCCGGCACACTCACCTCGACATAATTCGGTACCTCCCCTCTCCTTAGAAATCGGAACATCTTTATTTATTAGTATATTATATAGTATATAAGGTATATATATATATACCCTATCATATCACTACCCTTCACCCCTAACTACTTATCCACCTATACGTATTCATTCTTCACTAACTAGCTCTATCACTCTCCCCTCCTATATTAACAGATCTCTACCTACTCTATCCTTACTCTCTTATATCTTCCGCTCTCCATGTCAAACACTAATCACTTACCTTATTACTCACTATCTTATTTTTTGTTTCCTCACTATTCGCATATACTTATTTTTCCCCAACACACTAATCTCATTATTCCTTATTATCCTGTATTACCACATTATCCGTCTATTTATTCTATATTATATCTCTAATAATACTCTATTGTTTTCAATACACTATCACACTCTACATTCACACATATATTTTTCAGAGACTGCGAAACACGTGTCTCTTCATCCACATTAGGCGCCGGAGAAAGAGAAAAAGTGTTTTCGTGCCTCAATAAACTAAATGTCTTAAAAGCTCACACCAGAACTCTCAACTTAAAAACAAATACTACATTTCGAGCTCCTCTCACGCACTTCTTCTATACCATCGCTCCGCTTCAGTAAGCTCTCCATCATATCCTTAGCACAATCCATGATTAACCTCGCCACATATTCAGTGCTTGAGACAGACGTTTCCTTTTTTTCCATCCTATTGTGGTCATCCAGCCACTTCCTTCTCACCCACTTCCTCCTACCCATCTCCCCAACAACTTCGCTCTTCTTGCTCGAGCAGTCTTATGCCACCCGAACTTCTGTCATAATTTTCTACCTACGCCCACATCCCCTTATCGCCCTTATCACCGCAATGTGGTGTATACGTACATTTGCCCTTTGCCAAAATCTATACCAATCGAAGCCCCTCCCCTACCCCCTCCCCACTAAAATAACAAAACAAATGCAAAACGGCATAAGATCTCCCGTCCACCCTTCCGTCCTCTCCCCTCTCCTCCCGCCCTGTCTTCCTTCACACTCCCTCTTCTTCCGCACTCGAGTATCTCCATCCACATCTCTTTTCACCACCTTTACTGCCCCCTCTATTCTCTTTCGTTCTCGCGCTCAGCCCGCTCTCGCCTTTACAAACGACCTCTCTTCCTCCGTCCCACTTCCTCTCAGCATTGCTCACTGAACGCCCGACCCATAGTGCTAAAGACTCCACGTGCTTCATCATTCCCCCTCGTCCGAGCCCCTCTCTCATTTACTCTACAGTATCTATCTCTATCTTCCCTTACCACCTAACACATCTCCCACAGTACAACTGCCCTCCCCTTCCAAAAAGTTATCTGCCCTCTTCATTACATAACTTATCAATTTTCCGCTTTTTTTGCCCCGCGTTTTCCCACACTCACCTCTCTTCTTTCAACACACCTCTCACGCCTTTCTCATTAAATTTCTCTCTCAACCCTATCGCGGATGGCCAATGGACATAAATATTCTCTTTACTCGCACTCACACCCCTCCTACCCAACTTCCTTAGCAATTGTAATCTTCCCACTCAATAAGACAATTTTATCGTTTAAAAAAGGCTCATGTAATCCACCAAAACTTTCCCAGCATCTCATTTAACCTTCATTCATACCATAAACTTGTCTTCTCCTCCTCTCTTACTGCTCCTTCACTGGTGCATAGCACATATAAAACGTCTCCCATTTCCCCCGAATTTCACTTTTACCCACTTATCTTGAAACTCAACGGCACACACCTTCCTTTATCACACACTCCTTTCCTCATGAATTCCTACCCCTTCCTCCCTCACTCTCTCGTTCACCCTGATTACATACCTTTTTCTAATTTGTTTCCAAAAAATACCATTCGCCCTCTTTCTTCAGCTTAGTTTCGTTTATCCAACCTTTCGTAATTCCTTACTTTAATACTTCAACAAAGATAACTACTAAAACTATATCCTCATCACTCATTTATTTTTTCTAATTATATTCGATTTAGCTTATCTTCATTCTTCTTTTATTCAATCTTATTTCACTCTTCTTCGCTTTTAAATACTATATTTCATATGCATTCATAAATCATGCTTGTAATTTTCACCAGTTGATGTTTTACTCTTTTATTTTTACTCTATTTATTTTATCTTCTTTGATCCTCTCACTCTCTTGTTTTCTCATGTCCTATTCTTACTCTATTATTTTCATACTGTATCTTATTTCTATCAACCTTACTTATATTTTTTAATCTATTATAATTTTAGAGAATTTAAGGAAACAAAATTTTTTTTAAATTCAAAAATAATTATTTCTGCCAGTGGTGCCGATGTTTAAAGGCCTTACCACGCCCTTATAAGAAATAAATAAATAGTTAAACAATAAAACAAAAATAATAATTTAAGAATAATAATTAAAATAAATAATATGATAATTAAATTATATTTATTAATAATTAAATATTAGTAAAACTAGAAAGTAATAAATCTATATTAATAACTAACACTGTTTAAATAAATCAGTATATATAAATAAAGTCGAATTAACTAAAACATGTAAATAAATATTAATAATATATATAATATAAATTCATATAATAATAATTCATATAATAGTGCATATCTCAACCAATATAAACGATATTAAAAATACTATATTACTGTCATCACCTCTTTAAATATATACGGAATGAATGTTTCCTTTTTTATTATGTAAATATCATATAGAGAGCTTCAGTGTATGCACGAATACCTTTTGTGAGTTATAGGGTTGATGTAGGTCTACTTAATAGAGTTATCAGTTGATTGGTATCGGTTCGACCCATTTTTGCAGATATCTGTATTCGGCTGTGTATAAGGATCGATTTTTTGCAGGATGTAAACTTTAGGTCTTAATCTAAGAGGGATTCTTGTTGTTGTATTTGTTTACAGTTATTATATATTGGTTATTTCATATAAAAAATTTATAAATATGAGAAAAGATAAACATATATAAAACCATTATTACCATTAGCGTAATGAGATTTTATCACTTGAATGATTATTTGTAAATAGACAGGAATATATCATTGCGTCTTTTTATATAAATTGATATATTATACGAAATTATAATTATAAAAGCAGGAGAAAAAATAATAATAATAACAATTATATAAAATATAGTAAATATACTAATGAAAGATGTAAACCTAATTAGTTAAAATTAATTGGGATATGATTAAATAATAAAGGTAATAGGTGAATATGACAATTATTCTAATTCTATAACACTTAACTATAATTTTATATATTTGATAGGATATAGCGTTAAGATTTTTAATCTAAGTATATATATATATGTACAGCAAATTATATTTTAAACATATTCATTAATATTATATAATATAAATTTTAGTTGTGATTTTAATATTTAATACATATTTAACAATCTATGCTATAGCGGTTCTAAAATAATTACACATAACTCAGTCCTTATTTTAATATTTATAATAGCACTTATATATTAAATTTTACACTAGTGACATTATATAGTATAGTAAGGACTCCACGTAACACGCAACATTATACTTGCTAGTAAGTCTATAGACTAGTGATCGCTCGATGGTTTTGTGTAGATATATAAAGGTTTTGAAGAAATGATTTTATACTATATATGCCTATTATAATAAGGTGCAGCCATTTATCCTATCACCAGTGGCTCTAGACTACCGAGGACCACAATACATTATCAAGCTAGACTTGAAAATTAGAGAGAATAAGGTATTTTTATCAATGTGAACAATATTGCTTTATTTCAAGATTAATACGAATTATATGATTAGTTTTATTAAATAAATTTATTTATTATTTAAAATAATTGACTATTACGATATTATTCGATTAATATCTGTAGTAAGGTTAAAGACTTTCACCATTTTATTAGATAATTTAAAAGTTTCAAAATTTGTTTTCTATTTTTATATTTGCATCTATATTTAATTTATATTATTTAATAATTGATTTAATTCTTATTATTATATTTAATGTTATATTTATATTATTATATTATTTTTAATTTATTAAATTTAATTATTATATATTATTTTTATTATTAATATATATAAACTTATACATATTTTCACACTAACTATAAAGTGCAATAATTTTTATAAAATGTTAATCATTAATCAACCTTCAATCGTATTTAAAAAATTTATAAACTTATATTATTCTATAATTATAATCATTATGTTGTATAGCATCAACCTTAACCTTTAATTCTGTACTATTACACTATTGTACCTATACTACGTATATATATATTCTACAATAATACATCGCAATTTGTCTCTGATCATATAGTTCTCTATCTTATCTGACCTAATATTTATTCTTATCATCTCGCTTTTTACTTAATTTATTATGCGGGATAGTGGTTTAAATTCGTTTGGGTTATTATGCAATTTGTCTTACGACGCTAAGGCCATCTCCCATAAAGTAAGAAATGTTCGAGCTTTGCGTTTCGGCTATTTTGCTTAATTTTAGGTCATCGAAAGGTTTTCTTATAACTGACATATTTGAGAGTTTAATACGTATAAAATTCGTAAAGAATATATTTTCCTTATATAATTTCATATATAGTGTTGCTTACTCAGGGGGTAGTCACTCAGTGATTTTTCGAAAAATTTAAGCACAAGTTCGTTCAATAAAAGATGATGTGAAAAAAAATGATCCGGTACGGGCATGGGTTGTTCCTCGTGCCCCGTGACCGTAATTGATGAATATTTATCATTCAATAAAATCAGCTTTAATAATCTAATGTTCTTCCAAATCGATTTAAACACTCCATCACAAATAGTATGTTATACCATACGCTTAACCCATTTGGTTTTGTTTAAATTTATTCAATCCTGAAAAAGAATTTGTACTTATTACCAAAATCTCAGTCATTTTTATAGAATTTTAAAAGTCCGAAAATGTCTGCCATCGAGACTCGAACAAAGGTAATCACCTAAGGATGAATTGGATTTCAAATAGTGTGATGTTATGCCCAATAATACATGAGACGTCACTTTCTTATTCGCAAGCAATAATTTTTCGCACATTCGTCTGGACTTGTTATCACCTGTGCAGACTTTCTTTTGTTTTGCATGAAATTCACTTTCTTGGCAATTTTCAATGTGAGATGGCTAATCAGGAGTGCCAAATACAGTCCTTATGGATATAGTAGAGTGTCGACTAGGTTTATAGATATTTATATTTGATGAGTACACACGAGCTACTACGTTCCATAATTATTTTTAAGTTCATTCAATCGGATCGTAGGATAGTAATTACTTGAAGAATGGCAAGCGAATTTCCGTGTGCAAGCGATATTACGGTCCTAAGTTGAGGGTCATAGTGGAGGAGGTGCTGAGGTAGAAATTGGGTGGTGGTTGAGAGTCGGTGGGGAGATTGGTTCGAAAGGAAATGCCATAAGCGTTGGAAATGGGGGCCTTCGATCTTTAAGTTGCTAGGAAAAGTTTTGACCTACATATGTCGATGTATAATCAGTTGGCACATTTATATTTGTAAACGGTGTGTGACCTAAGTTCATGGGGATGCTTTTCTTAATCTTAAGAAAATGCAATTGAGAGGTTGTTTGTAAGTAAAAGATATTAAGAACTTGCATTGTGGATTAATTTTTTTTTGTTTAAAGATATTTTTTCTATATTAATTCTGAAAAGTGAAGATCATTTGGCAAAGTAGGGTCCAATGCAAGGGTAAGTCCGAGATGAAACGAAGTTTAGGGAAACATCATATTGCGGTAGTTATTAGGGGAACTGATAAAATATTATCCTAAGAGAAACCCGTGTAACAAGTTATTAAAAACGTTATTGAAGGACTAGAGGCTACAACCTAGAAAATTTTTCAGAGAAGGGGATTTCTTCATGGAAAACTTCCAAATGCAGACAAATAACAAAGGCTTGTAGTATGCGGACCTTAGACTGCAATTTTTATGGATTAAAGATTGATAGAAAATACACATGAATTTCAGTTCAAGTAAAGTCTTTTAGTGGCTTGCATAACAAAATATGAGAATAGCTAATCATGCTAATATTATTACATGGGACAAAATTGTCTTTAGTTCTATCATTCTTTCATTCATAATTTGCAATAATACGAAGCGTTTGCGTCTATATTTTAGAATGGAAGTTTAAGTGAATTTTGAAATTATTTAATTTTTAAGTGCGTTTTCGTTTTGTCATGTCATTTGTGCTTAACGTAGACTCTTGAATAGAAATGCTCACATAGGATTAATAAAGGTCATTAAAAGAAATACCAGATATTTAGTAAAGATAATACCTCTTTCAAGGTTTCAACACTTTCTGGAAAAAGTCACGGGGAAAAAATCAGTCAGCGGGAAGGTTCGAGGAAAAGCGTTTAGATTATGACTGAAAAGTCAGTTGAAAATTCCAAAAAGAGTAGTGGAAATTTTAAAATTTCAAACCAAACGTGCTACTCTATGATAGGAATGATCCAGTGGCACGCCAAGTTACATCATTTTTGGATTATATTTTCTTTCTTACATGGTATAAAATTGTGGAATGCAAGGAGATTGTCTTTTATGCTGAATGAAAGAGATGGGTGAGGAACGACATCCATATATCTAACTTCTATCCTACGTTTTTTTTATTCTTAGTTCACTATTTACCTACTATTTCTTTTCTTCTATTCTGTCGCGTAGTGAGGTTGTCCCAGTATCATCCTTTCCGATTGAAGGTGATTGGTCAATAGTGGAATGTGATTTTAGACTGTATGACTAATGACTTAATCTGTTTATATTTTTTCTTTTTAGGGATTTTTATTTCTTCTTTTTTATTTTGTCTTTTTTTCTTTTATAGGTTTCGACGAAGTGTTTTGGCTTTTTGTTTGGCAAGTTTTGATCAGACCGAAAATCTCGTACCAACACCAAAAACCATTACAAAAATCGTTTCTGTTTCAACACCAAAGATGTATTCTAAATAGTTCTAAACTTATGAGCTTTTTTTTTTAAAAAAAATGCTTTTCCATATAAGAAACGTGATATACATTTTTTTAACGAAGTTTCATCCATAACGTAGACGCCATTGGTCCATTTTCTGTTTTCACAGATTTACTCAATGTTCTCGTAGCTCTTAAATATATATGGATTAAGATTTCCTTAAATCACAGTAAAAATGCCCTGCTTTACAAACAACGCTAAAGACTTTTGTATTAGATTTACATGAAAGACAATTTGTGTGATGTAAAATTGTGGAGCAATTTTCTGCGATTTCAAAAACAAAAAAAACATTTTCAAAAGAAGTCACTTCCGAAATGAATTAGTAATACTACTATTAACATTATCAACACTTGAATGCCAGAACTGTGCTACATCAAAATTGACCACGAAAAGATATTATTGAAAGAGTCTCTGAAAGTACAAGCCTGTCCAAGGGCTCTCATTATGATCCTAGTATAATTTTTCAATCAGCCAGACAAGGGAAACAAAGATATTTTGCTTTATTGCCTAGATGGCGATTTATGTATCCCATAAACTGGATCACAGATTCCTGTTGCTGATAAAGCAATAAAACACATAATACACTGCTAAATTTGGCAGTGAAAGCTCATTCTATCCCTTTTAGAATTAAAATTAAAAAATATTCATTTGGATGGTGACTGTCCTTGACTATAGAAGACGTAGATGATTTTTTTACTTCACTTTACGTACCTGGGAATACAATGTTGCTAGAAATTGTGGCAAATTTTTTTAAATTAGGACTGATTTTTCCCGATGGAATGGCGGCACAGTGGAATAGGGTTTTCTGTAAAATATAAGCCAAATCTTAGTAGAGATCTGAAACGAGAACATGTCTGGACTTTCTCAAAGTAACTCAGTGCCCAACAATGCTATGAGAGATCTTAATGAAAGTGGTCATAAAGTTTCCTCATCACTAAAATTTGCACAATGTAAGAGCTGCCGCATAGGAGATATGAAGAATCTCAAAGAAAAAGAAAATTATTCATCACAGATCAATAATTTTTTCTAAGAGCAGTTAAAGAATGTTAAAGGGACAAAGTTTGCAACAGAAGAAGACGCTATAAAATCAAAAATCTCCAGATCGACTTGAGAAGCGAAAAAGTTTGACGACTAAAATTCGCCACGCCCCATCTTGACACTTTTCGATCGATCACAGTGGAAAGTGCTATTGCCACTTCTAGGCGGTCTTATCGTTAGCCTTTAAACTTTATTTTCTTTTTTGTATAAATAAACTGTTTACTATTGTGGAAAAGGAATAAAAAAAAAAAAGCATGCGTTGGACCGGCTATTTTTGTGTAAATTCATACCACATGATGATGAGCAATTTTTAAAAAAGTAAATTTTCAATAATTATGTATGAACATTTTTGTGCTTTATGATTAATAGATATTTTTATACGCCAAAAATAACGAACATGCTGGTCAAGGAAAATTTGCGAATTTGGCCAGGAATAGTCAGGGAATTCAAATTTAAAATTTCAGTGTGAACCCTGTGTTTAAACGACCGCGATTTCGTGCTTGGTTTTTTTTACCTTTTTTGTTTTTTAAAATGGAATAGCTGTTGGGTTGGAGCACGTGGTTTTGGAATAACAGAAATAAAAAAAATAACAACGTGGATTTTATTACAATAATAGGATCAACTATTTGTGTATGGAGTTCTATCCATTTTGGAAGAAATCTAGATTTAAAGCTGAACTTTTATTGATGAACATTCACTGAATTCAGATACCCAACGCCATCTTGTTTGTTTACATTTTTGTTAAGAACGTGCTTTAAATTCGGCAAGCACGAGAAATTAGCAACTTTACAGAATTAAGCAATTCTTAATGTTGATGAGACCATTTCTTGTTGACTTTTCGGTAAGCTTTTGACAAAACGAAACAAATCTCGAGAAAAAAGGCTCAATATATCTATATATAATATATATAATACTATATAGATTATATTATATATATATATTATATATATATGTATAAATAGTATATTATATATATATATACATATTTATAGGAGTAAAAGTATCGGTATCGGTATCGCGGGTATCGGCAAAAATTTCGGTATCGGTATCGGTAGTGAAAAAATTGTGAGTACCATCATCGGTATCGGAACAAAATTTTGGTATCGGTGCAACACTAATATAATATATATAATATATATATATATATATATATATATATATATATATATATTTATATATAATATATATATATATAGTAATATATATATATATATATATTATATATATATATATATGTATATATATATATATATATATATTATATAATATATAATATATATATCTATACCGTATAATTATTTATATATATATAAATATATATAATATATAATATATATAATTATATATTATATATATATATATATATATATATAATAATAATATATATATTATATATATATATATAAATATATATATATATATATATTATATATAGATACACCCATTTTTCTTATGGTATGTATGACATTTCCAGTGCCTAATGGTTCGCGCTTTCTGTTATGCCGTTCATCATCCACACTCTCCTCAAGACAAATATCATATGTTACCATACTTATATCCCCTCTTACTAGACAACATCTTACAGACATCTCATAATCCTTTACTTATATCCATAGGTGTAGGGAGAAAAATTTGCCCACATCGTTATTTCCTGCGTGTCGTGGAAGGCTACTAAGGGACGGTGGTAGTTAGGTTGGTTGCCCACTTATCCTTTGCCAGAATGCTAATGCATGCTCAGAGAAGGTCGTGATGCAGTAAGCGCCCTTCTATCTTTGGACGAAAATGTATGAATCGTATCTGTAATGAAATGTCAGAGGATAAATGTTGAGGAGAAGAGGAGAGAGGTTGATGGATGTATTTAGAAAGGCAAATTTGATTTGCTTCGCGCTGTGACTGAACAAAGATGAAAAGGAAAGGTGGAAAATGAGTGGTGTGGTGTGGTGTGAAATGTGTTTGTGTTGCTGTGGAAGGAATGAGAGGGGGATAGAAAAGGATTTGCAATTCTGATGAGTGAGTTTGTGGTAAGAGAGCTATGGTAGTTTTGTGTGTGTGAGTACTAGAGGTCTAAATAGTAAAATTTTAAGTTTGAAAAGGTCAAAATTTGTGTGGTTGCGATCTATGATCCATCTGAGGGTACTGTTGAAAAGAGTACGATTTTTTTGGATAATCTGAATGATGTTTTGGATGGGGGAATAGGAGCTTCAGTTCATTTGCCACATATCTGCCACTCAAGGATTTTTTTTTTTTACAGTTGTCCACCACTCACGGGCAGAGCCTATTCAAGGAGGGGGTGTACGTACTCTCAAAAGTTCACCCTCTAGCGGCAAATTGCGCATATGAGCACAGACCCAGGCTTTTAAGGTGAGGAGATTAAATTCAGTAGGCAAAATACAGAAGATGGAAAGAATTCCACAAAACAGAGGTGGTGGGAAAGAAGAAGCACACAGCACACTAGCCTGGAGTTACCACATGTCAACACAATACTCGGGCGCAGATACAGCACCTATTTGTGCTACGAGGGCTCCGTAAAGGTGGTGGTACGCGAGTGATAAGTTCCTCGAGCAGTTGCCGCTGCGGTACTTGTCAGGATTAGAGATAAAGCACCACATCGCGCCGCAAAGCAAAGATAGAGGGTCAGTGAACTGGAAAGTACAGAACAGTTTATAAGCCCTTTTGGCCTTTGACTCGACCCTTATGCCCAAAAGCCGGGTGGAACAAGAGCCCCCCCTCCCCCAATATGAGAGCATGCTACTCATCAATGGGCGGATTGAGAACCATTTGTATAGCGGAGCAACTGAGGAACAGGAGGAAAGTGCTCAACGTCCTGAAACAGACTCAGTTCTTGAGGCCGCTAAGCTATCCAACAGCGTTGTGAATGCGAGTTTCCAAGACATTTTTTTGTTCATGTTAAGGCAAGGATGTTTTATATTGGTCACAGGACGAGACTGACAGAAACGTGAAAGAGAGAGGAAGTTAGAAGGTATTTTGGGAGAAGGAGATTTGTAGAAAGTGGGTTTTTAAAGAATTGAATTTCACAAAGTTTTTCTTATCCATCAGCGAGGATAAAAATCAGAAAGATTAAGACGAGAGGCATTCCAGAAGTAAAAGTGGGAGTAGAATTGATCTGAGTTAAAAGAATGAAGGGTCGAGTAATCGGCATACGAGTGGATTAACAGTTAGATGGTGCAGGGTGAGAAGATCATTAATGAAAAGTAGGAAAGTAGGTGAGATAAGACAGAACCCTGAGGAACACGGCACTATTTGGACAGAAAAGAAGAGCCAGTCGCCCCATCAAACAGCCTATGAGGGATTTGAAAAGAAAGCTAGATAATAAGTAAGCAAGAGAAGGGAGGGAAACCCACAGGAGGGAGCTTGGAGAGCAGTGACGCACGTGCCATCTCGGTCAAAATGCTTTGTATATTGTCAAAAGACACCACCCAAGTCTCCAGTAGTTTTAAATGAGGCGAACGAAACCATAAATTCGGTAGTAGGAAATGTATATGCAGTAGACTATCGTGGCAACGAGAGCGTCTGGCGATCGGAGTGGTTTCCAATGATGCTAAGAAGTGAGTTGAGAAGGGTTTCAAAGCATTAGATAGAATAAAAGTGAGAGCTAACAGGGCGATAGTTAGAAGGAGTCAGAGCGGGTCCTTTTTTCGGAATAGGTGTGACATGTGCGTGAGTTTCCAACACTGAGGGAGGGAACGTGCTAGTATTGAGACATAGTAGAGAATATAGTTGAGCGAGAGGCCGAAGAGATTAGGCCTTTCAGTTGGAGAATCTAGCAACACAATGATCAGATCGAATAAGGGAGGAAAGGCAGATTTCACAGAAGTTGCTAGAGGTGAAAGATTTGTCAGTAGGAGGAACCAAGGAGGTTTAGCGCACTTTCCTTTGATGAAACACAGCTTTGCTCGTCGAAGAGTATCCCTGCAACTATTTCTAGATGAATGAAAAATTAGCGAGTGTGATAGGGAGAACGAGAATTTTTTCCACAACCCGACAGGCCCTGTCTCTAGCCTGAATGGAGATAAATAGCACGATTGAACCATGGATTATGAGGAAAGAACGATTTAGTTTTAGAAGGAATGATGAGGAAAGAAAACTTTGCTGAGAAGGAATGACTGGCTCATTCCATCAAGCGATTACAAGCTCCCCTTTCTTTTAAATCTTTCTACCATCCATCATTATTCCTTATTGAGGTAGGCCAATTTTCTAATCATCTGCAAAACTGGAAACCTACATTAAGTCCCTGTCTAAAATATTTTTAATACATGTATGAGGAACAGCCCACTTGACCTAAGAAATTGTTAGGGACCACAAACATGTCTTCCTCATTTCCATTTAATAATATTTTTCATTTTTCATTGATGCCTATTATATATTAGTTATTCATTATTATTACTTATTATTATTATTATTATTATATTTATTATTATTATTATTCATTATTATTATTATTAATTATTAATTATTATTATTATTATTGAGACTTCAGGAATCAAAATTTTAATCGCTAAAATAATTTCGGGAGGTTAACCCCCTGCCCTCTGTCTACAAGGCCTTTTATATATATAGCGTATATATATATATATATATTAGATTATATTATATATAATATATATATTATATATATATTATATTAATATATATTATATATATAATATTATATATAATATATATAATGATTATTAAGATGATCGGACGATTAATCGTCATCGTCAATTTTCTGGCAAAAATCGGCATATTTTTTTTCAATCATGTTCGTCAAGTTTATGCCACTTAACTGGAAGATGAAGTCATCCAGAATCTTAAGATTTGCAAATTTTAAAACTCAATAATATATATATTAATAATATTATATTATATATATATATATATATATAGTATATATATATATATATTATATATGTATATTATTATAATATATATATAACCGTATATATATTACATATATATATATTATATATATATATATATATAATACCATTTTGATTAAGGTAATGTATGACATTCATGTGCCTAATGGTTCGCCTTTCTTGTTCTGCGTTCATTTCCGACACTCAATTCCTCCAGACTCTTAGAGACAGATCATCTTTTATCACATTCATATACAAATACTTAATATCCAGCCCTCTATAGACAACATCTTACAAAACATTGCCCTATTCCTATATCCCTATGTGTGGGGGGAAAAAAAAATTGCAAGAATCGTCTGTCCTTGCGTGTGGTCAGAAGGCACTAGTGATGGTGGGTAGTTGGCGTTGGCTGGCACTACCCACTTATCTTTTCCAGGAATACTAATGCATGGCTCAGAGAAGTTCGTGATCGCGTCGTGATCGCCGTCCTATCTTTCGGCGAAAATGGATGAATCGTATGATACTGGGAATGTCAGAGGAATAAAATGTTGAGGAGAAGAGAGGTGAGGAATGTATTTAGAAAGGGGCAAATTTGATTTGCGAGCTGTGACTGAAAACAAAGATGGAAGGAAACGGTGAAATGAGTGGTGTGGTGTGGTGAAATGTGTTTGTGTTTGGTGTGGAAAGGAAAGGAATGAGAGGGGATAGAAGAATTTGCAATTCTGATGAGTGACTGTGGTAGAGAGCTATGGTAGATTTTTGTGTGTGGGTACCTAAATTTAAGTTTGAATAAATAAAAGTATGTGTGTTGCGACATAATGGTCCATCTGAGGAGTAATTTTGAAGAGTGCAATTTTCTGGGATAAATCTGAATGATGTTTTGGATGGGGTGAGTAGGGGATTTAGTTTCATTTGCTACATCTGAACTAAGGATTTTTTTTACAGTTGTCACCACACCACTCACAGTCAGAGCCTATTCAAGAAGGGGGGTGTAGTAAGCTCAAAAGTTCAACCTCTAGCTCAAATTACGCAGATTGAGCACAGACGCCGGCTTTAAGGTGAGGAGATTAAATCAGCAAAACCATACGAAGATGGAAAAGAATTCCACAGAACAGAGGTGGCGGGAAAGGAGGAAGCACCACAGCGAACTAGCCTGGAGTTACCAATATAAACACCAATATCAACACAGATACAGCACTCCTTGTGCTCGGAGGGCGTCGTAAAGGTGGTGGTACGCAAATAATAAGTTCCCTCGAGCACTTGCCGCTGGGGTGCCTATAGAATAGGGATAAAGCACCAAAAGAATCAGTTTATAAGCCTATTGGCCTTTGAGTCGACCTATCTAAAGCCGGGTAAGCAAAGGCTACCTGAGCCCTCCATATTTGTGAACAGTACTCTCCATACAAGGGGGGATGAGACCATTGTATAGCTGGAGAACTGAGAGTAGGAAAAAAAGTCTCGCAAGTCTAAACAGAACTCAGTTTCTTTGAGGCGCCTAGCAACCCTGTTGTGACATGAGAGTTTCCAAGCACATTTTTTGTTTATGGTTAAGGCACAGGATGTTTATATTGTCAACAAGAGAGACGAGAGAACCGTCGAAAGAGATAGGAAAGTTTTAGAATACGTTTTAGAGAGGGATTTTAGAAGTTGGGTTTTAAAGAATTTTTTGAATTGTCACAAGTTTGAGACGGAGAACCCGCTTCGGAAATTCCTATCCAGATAAAAATAGGAAAGATTAAGACACAGAGGCAATTCTAGAGAGTAAAAGAGGTAAGCAGCAACTGAAACGATTGAAGAAAGAGGGTTTGGTTATCGGTATATTTTGAAGTGGATAGAGTAGATGTGCAGGTGAGAGAATCATCTTAATGAAAAGTAGGAATAAGTAGGAGAATAAGACAGAAACGAGGAACACCACTATTGACGAAAAAGAAGAAGAAGACGTCGCCCCACTGTCAACAACAGCGATATCTTAGAGATTTTGAACTAAAGGCTAGAACAATAATTAAGCAAAGAGAAGGAGGAAACACAAAGGAGGGGAGCTTGAGAGCAGTGACGGCGTGGCCATCTGCGTCAAATTTTGGATATTGTCAAAGGCGCCCACAGCAAATCTCTCCGTGTTCCTAATTAAGGCGAGGAAAACCCTAAATACGTTAAAAGGAAAGTATACGTCGCCAGACGAGCTTTGGAGCGCGTCTGAAAGCCGTACTGGCATATCGAAAGATATAAGAAAGGGAATGAGTTTCCGATAATCTAAGGAAGTGAAGTAGAGTTGAGAAGGGCGTTTCCAAAGATCTTTAGACTAGAATAGACAAGTGAGAGCTATAGCGCGATAGTTTCAGAGGGATGCAGAGCGGCTTCTTTTTTTCTGAATAGGTTGGACATGTGCGAGTTCCAACACTGAGGGAAAGCGCTAGTATTGAGACATAAGAGTATGTGTTGAATGTGAGGGGTGTGGGGAAGCAGAAGCACACCCCCTCAAAACTCTGGGGAGTGAATGCGACTGGGAAACCCGTATTCCTATCTTAAAGAGTTTCAGGGGCCTATGCCCCCGATCAAATGTAATCACGGGTAAAGGCATAGGCACCTGAGAGGAGAAGGAGGAGGAAGAGATATGCCAGAATCGTCTAGGGTTTTAAGTTAGTGGATAAATAGAAGGCCGAAGAGATTGGCCTTTTCAGCTTGGAGAATTTAACGAACAGAACATAAGAAAGGAAAGGGGATTTACGAAGTTGCTTAGAGATGTTTGTTGGCAAGAGGCTCAGAAAGATTCTGTCAGCAGGAAGAACAAGGAATTAACGTGGATGGACTTTCGTTTGATGAAAGCCCGCTTTTGCTCGTCAAAGAGTATCCTGCAGGATTTCTAGCTGAAATGAAAATTAGCAAGAGTGATTGGGAAACGAGAATTTTTCCACTCTCGATACGTATACACAATGTCTCTAGCCTGATGGCCAGAGAACAATAAAAAAATTGAAACCTATGGTTTCTGCAGGAGACGAAAGATTTACGTTGAGAAGGAATTGAACTTGGCTAGTCCGACTCGACGGTTTCATCTTCCATCCTTATCTTTTAAAACTATTTATACAGTCCATCATTTATGTAACCTATACTTGAGTTAGCGTAATTTATTGCTATCGATCTGCAACTTTAGAAAACTACATTTAAGTCCCTGGTCTACAATATTTTTTAATACCTATTATTAAGTTTTATTATAATTTGACCTAAGAAATCGTTATGGACAACAAACATGTCTCCTCATTTCCATTAATAAAAAATACTTTTTCATATTATTTAATTATTATGTATTTATTATATTGCATTATATATTATTTTATATTATATATTTAATATTAATATGTATTATTAAATTATTATTATTGTATGTATATTAATTATTCAATTATTATTATTAGAATAAATATAGATTATTATTATATTATTATTATTATGTTATTATATTATTATTAAATTATTATTTAATTATTATATATTATTCATTATGAAGACTTAAGGAATCAAAATTTTGATCGCCTAATAACTAATTTCGCGGAAGGGTTGAACTCCCATGACGCGTACCGCTGTTTACAGAGATCTTGTATATATATATATTAGCCTATATATATATATATATATATTAGTATATTATATAAGATATATTAGATATATATATATATACTATAATAATATGCCTTATAAAGGGAGAGAGAGAGAGAGAGAAATTTTTTCAACTACTCGTCGATCGTCATCGGCAAAATTGGTACATATATCGTCATAGTCAACTACACGGCAAAAAATTTTCAATATCTGTCCCATACACTCAATATAGTAAATTCACTTTAAATAGTATAATATAGTATTTAGTATAATATATTATATCATATTATTAGTATATTTATATATTATATATATATATATGTATAAGAAAGAAATAGAACATAGAGAGAGAGAGGAGAGAGAGGTGAAGAGAGAGAGAGAGAGAGAGAGAGAGAGAGAGAGAGAGAGAGAGAGAGAGGAGCGAGAGGAGAGAGAGGGAGAGAAGAGAGAGAGAGAGGAGAGAGAGAGAGAGAAGAGAAGAGAGAGGAGAGATGAGAGAGAGAGAGAGAGAGAGATAGAGAGAGAAGAGGAGAGCAGTAGAGAGAGAGAGAGAAGAGATGAAGAGGAGAGAGTAGAGAGAGAGAGAGAGCAGGAGAGAGAGGAGAGAGGAGGAGAGGAGAGTAGAGAGAGAGGAGAGAGAGAGAGAGAGAGAGAGAGAGAGAGAGAGAGAGAGAGAGAGAGAGAGGAGAGAAATTTTAAAACTAGTTTTTTTAATTAATCATCGTCATCGGCAAATTTGCTCTAATCGTCATATCGTCATCGGCAAAATTTCTTAATCGTCCCATCACTAATTTATATACGGTAATAATATATATTTATATATGATATATATATATCTATACGTGGATTTATAGTATATATATATATATATATATAATATAATATTATATATATATATATATATATATATTATTATATTATGTATAATTATGAACGATTTATATAATATGATGCATATTGACTGGAGAAAGAAATTTTCTAACAAAAACATGTATGAAAATTTGGTAAAAAAAATAATTTCTCAAAAAATCAAGTAACAGAAAAAAGCTATAAAATTTTACATTATCCTAAAAAATTGTATTCTAGGGATATAAAATAACAACGCTGTGCCTTGGTTCTTCCTGTAGATTTAGGATGACATAACATAATCTATTAATGCATTGTTCTCAAATTCCAAATATGAGAATAAAAAAACAGTGGTTTTTCAAGAAACAATATAGGGAAACCAAAAATATTTATAAAGCAATATGCACCTAGATTATCTGATACTTATAGTTGTTGTTACTGAACAGCAATATGAGTAACATTAATTAGTTATAATATAGGTACAGATAGCAAAAATTTGGTGTGAACTCCATATTTCAATGAGCTTAAAATTGAATCTATTTCTTCAAAATATTTTATATATATATATTTATTATATATATATTAATATATTAAAAAATATATATATATTAATATATATATATAGTATATATATATATTATATATATATATATATATATATATATATTCATATATATATATTAGATAGCTATATATCTATATATATATTATAATATATTATATATATATATATATAATATAATGAATTTGGAATCAGAATGCTAAAAAGCAGTAATCTGCACTGAGTTTGAGAATTTGGGATCTGTTAGAAGAAATTCTACTATAATGATGACATTGTGTGAGCTGCCCTTTAGGTGGTAGTTATGTTTTGGTATCTATTTATTTATTTTGGGGTCATTTTTAATATTTGTGCAATGTATCGCAGGATTGTTATGAAGGGGGATAATAATTGTGTTTAGTGAGTGATGGGTGTTCTGACGACCTCAGTAGTTGTAGTATTTTTTTCAACAGGTTGCCTTATTATCTTCTTATTTCTTGCTCGTGACATTACATTTCATTTTTTTTTTGAATGAAATAAATGTGAATGATTGTAGATAGTGGTGAATAAATTGATTTTTCATGTATTTTTTTTCTCTTCCTGTAGGAATTATTTATAGTAATATTTAGCAATTGGGTACAGTTTGGTGTGGTTGTGGAATGGTAATGGTTTATTGAAGCATAGTGAAGAGTATTGGTCTTCGTGGATTTTCTTTCAGATTTGGAATCACTTTAAATGGTAAGTGGTCTTATTATCTGTTTATTATCTGTTAATGAGTAATTGATTTTAGTGATGATATTAAATATATTCATTTTCTTAACGAAATTTTTTTATTTCTTAACCCTTTTTTTATTTCAGTATTTCTATTCTACATTTATGAGTATTGAAGTATGTCACATGTGTGTTGTTGTTTTTCTGAATTTTCAGTATTGTAATTGAGGTTTGGTAGTGTAATAACCCGATCAGTTTGTTTCGTTAATTGTGAAGGTTTTCTTTTTGGTGAAGGTTGCCTGTTGTCCTGTGGGACCGTAGAAGTGGAATAAAAAAGAAACTGGTCAGTAATATGCCAGGTGGAACTTATTTGGTTGATTGTAATTATTTTTTTTTGATACATTTTTACATTTTTAAATATGATTTTTTTAATTTTGATTATTTTATAGTCACTTTATTTAATTTTTTAGTTTTGTTTTGATGTTAAATTTGATTGACAAAAATTTACTTGATGATGATTTTATTGTTTAATTAATTTTGTTTTATTATATTAATTACTTATAAACTTTCATATATTATTTTTTTTAAGTTAGGGTTTGTTTTTTTCTATCTCATTTCGTTTTTTTTTTTGTGGCTGCGCCATATTTTTTTGGGAACTTCTAATCCTTTTTGAAAACCGATTTTTGAGGCTAGTTTTCTTACCAGTCCTTTGTGGCAGCTGGGCCTGGAGTACTTGATTAATTATAAAACGGTGTGGGTACATAGCTTAGAGAATGTCTGTAGTACTGTGGTACTCTATAGATTCTAAAAATAAAGAAAAGACTTGCTAGGATAAAGAATAGTGGCTTAAAAATAAGGATTAAAATTGAAGATAAATAACTGAAATAAAGAAGGCAAAAACGACATAATATTGTTAGAAAAGAAAAACTTAGAAAGTGATTTTTGGTTATCTGAGAAAATAATTGGAAGTTTTTTAATTATGAGAACAGAAATACCGTAAAATTATCGGGTTAAACTTCTATATTCTTTGTAATACACTTAAAAATAAAATTAAATAAAGATAAAATGGTGGTACCATAAGACGTGAAATACTATAACATAAGAGTGGTACATTGTATTGTGGCTGGATTGGTACGTTATAAGAGATACAATACTTTTGATAATATGACAAATTTTTACCAAATCTTAATGAGAAAATATAAGTACATTTCTATTTATTGGCTTGTATTTAATAGTTTTATTGTCTGATTGGTGTTATAATGATCATTACTCTTGATAATGATGCAGGAGTGATTGTTTTTAATTATATGGGTAATGTTAATAGTACTGGTGGTGGACTAGTAGGTGCTGTAGACATTGAATGGGAATAACGTGTGTATATTTTCTTGGTAACTAGTAGGTGACATCAGTGTAGGGTTGGTATTGCGGCTATCAGAATATATAACTTGTCTAACGGGGCCGAGGATTTACTGAGAGGCGTTTTTTTTGTAATTATTAAGTGTATAGGGATTATGTATATTTTCTCTCTTTGTAAAAATTTTTGAAGTTTGACAGTAGTTTGACAGTAGTTTGACAGTAGTACTTCATTGAATTGCTTTACTAACAAAGTGATGAATAGTAGTCAATTAATGTCGATTTAATTGTTATTATACGTAAATACACAATGATGTTTCTATAACATTAAAAACAAAGCCTACAGAAATTCAAAACTATTTTTCTGAAAACAGATTAAAAAGGCATATAAGCAAATTAAGTTAAGCACCTCTTTTTGAAACAGACGGCAGCTGCTAAATTTAAGAATGATGGTTATTGGGGAGAGTGACGAAGCACTCAGTGAATCTGAAGCCCGCAAGGGAAGTCCCGCAAGGGAAGTTATGGCGCTCCGAACTGAAATGACCCCGGAAGAAAGAAAGTCCCTAAACATTCACACTTTAAACTCAGTAACTAATTGATAATATGGACTACAAACTGGCGGTTCAGATAACTAATAGAGGTGACGGGTAATGATCTATGCTAGCCGGGTTATATAGGGTTAATAGAAAACTATACTCATCCATAGGGTTAGTTAGGTTATAGTTACGTATAAACTATCAACTGTACGCTTCTAGCGAGTCTCTGTAAGTTGTTAATAGTAGCGCTAAGCTTTTTTAGCTATAACGGTAAAACAAGTTTCTACCAGAATACTGTAACAAGTAAGACATCTAGGCAGCAAAATTATTCATCAGCAATTCTATTGATTTGAATGACTGTCCTGTCTACCCTCCCGTAAATAAAGTAATCATTAAACGTGTAACTGAGTAGATAGGGGGAGGAAACAAAAATGCTTGCCTTTTCTAATTTTTATTTAAATAAACTAACGTTTTTGAAGGGAGGGAACTATTAACAAGATGAGTTGGTCTGTTTCGTAGACCTATCGAGCGTCCTGTAACAATCTGGTCCTGCATTACAGAGGTAGACATTACAGACGGAACTGTAGTGGTTCAGAAATTTCTCAAAGTATTATTTACATAGAATAAAGAAATACTAATGGAACATTGAGTTAATCTTGCTCTGTGTGTAAGATGCAAACCATGAACCGTAACTCAAACTTAATTATACTGTTTCTCTCTTTCATAATCTGATGAGTCAAAGTTGGGCAATGTAAATGAAGAGGTGACGTGTTGCAAGTAAACAATCAAGGATGCTGGCGATAAGGGTCTACAAACATAAGGCATCATGGGAAATAATTAGAGTTGTGTCCCAAAGGGTTTAGTGCTGGGGCCAAGACGAAATCCCAAGATAGGCAATAGGCAATAATGCCCCGAGAATAGCACCTGTAATTAGACAAGTCAAATATAGAGAAGCTCCCCTGCCCTAGTTAATAACGTGAGTGAAACAAATAAATAAGAATTGGAATATGTGAAGCTAAAATGAGATGGCTTACCGTACCGCTAAAGGTGGGATATTAAATCCGCTGTCAGGTGCGCAAGGGTACTGGCGAGAAGGCTCTTTAAAAAAGATAGGTCTGGCTGATTGCAAGAAAAGTATTGAAGAAAAGAAGGGTTTAGTACTCATAAATAATGGAGCTCGCTGGTTACACATCTAACATCAAGATTGGAAACTGTGAAGACTTACTTCCAGACAGAGATGTGTAACTCCTCTTGACAGCAAGAGACGATAATAGGTCGTGGTGGAAATGTATCCACTTTCAAAATCAAAATATATAAGCTGAAATTGGCTAGGCTACTAATTTTTACCTAAAGACAGATAATTAGTAAGAGGGGAGAAAGTGCATGGTGATTATAGCATAAAAGAAAATAATAGATATATATTCTGAATATAAATATATATATATATAGTGTTGCAGACCTTTCAGGAAAATAATATTAGGCGGTGGGAGGTCGGGAAGGTACTGACTGGGCGGAGCAAAGCCAGTAATATAAAGTAGCATAAAGTAGTAAGTAGCATAAAGTAGTAAGAAAGTAGTAGTGTAAACATGGCTACGAATGAGGAGTTGCGGGTGGAGTTGGAAAGGTATAAGGAAGCTTTAAGGAAGAAAGAGAGAGAGAATGAAGAATTGATTGAGAAGGTGAGAGAATTATCAGAGGGAATGAAGGAAATGGAAAAACGAATGGAAGAGAAAATGGCTGCGAAAATGGAGGAAATGATGAATAAGAAGTTTGCTGATGGGATTGGAGGGATCAGAAAGAATGGAACCCAACAAAGGGTGACCTCTACTCCAAAGGTAGTAAATGTAAAGAGAAATGGGAAAGTGGAAAAGGACGAGAGAGTGAAGACCAAAGATGATGAAAAGTGATGAACCAGGATGATGAGTTAAGTGATGTGAGTGAGGATGATGGGGATGATGAAGAGAAGGATGTAAATACAGTGGTGAATGGGAAAAATGAGAAGAATGGGAAGATTGAGAAAAATGAGAAGAATGGGAAGAAAAGTCTCATATATCTTCTTTAGTTGTTAATGACATTAAAAACTTCAACATCTAATGAGTCCTTTTTCTACAACAGAGATTATCCAACAGTTAGTTTAATTAACTGGATCTATAGTCATACCTGTATTTTTTATTTTTATTTAATTGGAATGCCCCATGATTAAAATTATTTAGAATAATTTTAATTAATTTCTACAATACTATATGCTAGATCAGCAGTTTCTAACCTTTGCATTACCATGGACCTCCTTTACATATTTTTCTTCCCCTTGCCCCTCATAAAATTTTTTTTCCCGACAACCCCAAGCACTTTTAAGCTTGGTAAAACTAGTTTATCAAATACAGTATTTATATATTTAAAATCTTAAGAATGATGATCTAGTGTCTGGTGAGAAGGGAACAAAAAGGAATAGGCTATATTTGAAACATGTTAACTAAAATCGCATAATCAGTTGGCTGACTTAACCAGTCTACAATTCAGTGCCTCTGTGAGTCAGAATTGGTTAGTTTTATTACAATGTGCATGTCATAGCTTCTACAAGTGAGAATCCAAAAAGTGATGCATTTACAGATATCAATTTAATGCACTCTCTGCTTAATGAAAATGAATTTAATATTAAATCTAAAGATGACAAACAGTTAATGGCCATCTGCATGCTGTTTAACATCATCTTTTGGAATCTCTGCAAACATGAAAGTATAGACATACCTTCAAAGCCTAAAATACTATCATAAATAGCTGAGAAGTATGACCTCTCATAAAAATGCCTATTCTTGCGCACTATGATATAGAATTACCATCTTCAGCATCAGTAGTGCAAATATTCTCATTCTCTCATTCACAGTGTAGAGGTGGTGAAGATGCCAGGAACACGACCATGTATAAATAACTAATTGTCTAATTTAAAACTTTTCTCCCTCTGCATTAATGATTTCATATTTAGGCATTAATAAGTTTCTGGCTGTTATTTTGATTTTGTTTATGAATGATTGTTTGCTGCTTTATGGAGAGTTGAGCAACATTGTGATCAACCCTACCTACAAGCTCCAGAAGATCATCATTACGAGAGTTTGAATGAAATAAATTAGCAAACAATTGTCATCTTTTCTTTTCTGACATAAATTGATAGGATCATATCATATTAAATTATGAATGACTTACAATTGTTTCCCATCTAGATTCAAACAACATCAGTTCCTGTATATCAGTTGAAATGGCCAAAGCCCATATATCAATTATTATTTCCAATAGGGTATGCTAGTTGTGATGTTGTTCATTTATACTGCATACATCAATACAATTTATTCTAATTCAGTGTATTATTTATATTGTATTATTTATTACTATTTTTCATTTATACAGTATTTGCTTTTTATCTAGGCCTATTATAATTTATATTATTTTATTATAAGTGAATATAATAAACTTTTATATTCATAGGGCTCACCCCCAGGGCTCATTCACAGGATTCATCACCAGGGTTACAACCCAGGGCTCATAACTAGGATCCATACTCAGGAACATCGTCCACACGTTTGGGTTTTAATTTACACCCAGGCTCTAATTCCGTCTCTGATTCACCATCTCTGGGACTTACGACTTCAGAAATGGAACTACCTACTTATCAATACACCTCAATTTGGAACAAACACACTGAATGATGACATTAGTGTTTCAACATCCTCTGGAATTCCCAACTTCAAAACCGCTAATAAGTTGATATTTTATCTTAGTTTGTTGCATCTACTACATACAAGAAATCTCATACCCCTCTTGCTCCTGTGTTGGGTGCCACATGGATTTGTTTGTTGGAATTTCAGTAAATAATCTATTACTAATGTTTGTAAACAGAAAATAAATATAGAAAATTAACCAGTGTATTCATTCTCTTCCATTGAACCATCAGTGTATTTAAAAGCTGCTGAAAATCATGTTGATACTTTGGGAGGTATTTGCAGGTGTTCCTATTCCACCTAGGCTTAAATACTGTTAGGAGGAGTAACCTAATTTTAGTATCTCTACTTATTTTCAAAATACCCACCTCATGGCTTCATAACGCTGAATCTCAGTAGTAGTTAGTAGTTGATATTTTATCTTAGTTTGTTGCATCTACTACATACAAGAAATCTCATACCCCTCTTGCTCCTGTGTTGGGTGCCACATGGATTTGTTTGTTGGAATTTCAGTAAATATAATCTATTACTAATGTTTGTAAACATGAAAGGTAATAAACAAAGCAATTTCACCTTTTTAGGCACAAAAATCTTTGACATCTTTTTATATAGGGGCTACCATACATTTATGTTTGACACCACAACCATTTTGTGACCCACTAGGCTTTAAATACTGTAATCTCAATTTAGTTTTTCAACCTTATTCCCCTCCCTGGTGCATAAGAACTGTTCTGCATCAAATGACTCAAAATTGAATATGGATAAGTGTGAATATACACCATGTGAAAAACAAAGATTTAAGTAGGTCCTCTTTTGGACTCCTTTGCTGAGCCTTAACTTGTAGGAATACATGTGATGCTGCCACTCTCTTACATGCCCTTTAAATTTATTGGCGCCCAAACAGGGACCTTTGAATTATTAGGTTACAATAACAGTAGACTACATTTAGAATCTTTATGTAAAACATAGAACACATCTATCATTTCAGTCTATTAGTTTCTGTCTTCTCTTAGCCTAATATAGGTATAGTTCAAGCAGGAATATATCTCCACGGGTATTTTTGTGAGTGCATAAGTGGAAGCATAACTGTTGTTTTTCTCTAGCCAACAGACAGACTCCATTTATTTTTTATTATTAAAGCGATACAGTCAGTACTAGCATAATAAATACTTTGCTCTCCTTTTTCAAAGGCTGCAATCATCCTCTTCTATGCAGTCTCATTAATTTTAGTCTAATTTCTAAGTACTGGTATTTTTATATTTATTTTTGATAAAATTATTTTTTGGGATAAATAATTTTTTTTTGCTAAAGATGGATTCCATAGAAAACAAATGTTTCCCCTTTTATGACACTGCCCCATCAAAACAAGCACATTGACTGTTTCATCTGTAACTCCCTACAACTTCTCCACCACCAAACAACGTGAACAATAATAATTCAATAATAAAAATCCTTCAAATTAACATAAATGGCTGAAACAACAAACATTCAAAGGTGTCTATGCTTTCCTCTTACAAACACAACACTGGCATAGCTCGATACACCACAAATACCCCAAGAACACCATTTCATGGATAAGTGACTCATTTATTCAGACACTGCAACCATAAAGAGCACCCTCACATTATCACTCAAAAACAAACTTAATCCACCAATAACACTAGACATAAACCATTGCTTTAAATTACCTATCATCAACATCCAATCATTTACTATCCTCATTAATAATATCTCCCACCCCATATTAAACATATGTCTCCCATCTCAACATTGTCCAAACAACTACAAAGTCAACTTAAATCCTAATCAATTCAACTATACAAATTAATAAGAGGATGCGGCTTCAACAACCCATACACACAGCCTGGAATAAGGACGACCTAACAGATAACTGATGGAATTCATATTCTTCATGAACTTGATACCTAAAATATACTTAAATTACAAAAACCTCCCCCACCCGAATTCACCACAAGCAAATCAAACCCAAACATCCCAGACATCACTTTCTTCTCTCCTCTTTTCACCCACATAACATGGAAAAGCAGAAATAGAATGTCCCCATCAGACACGTCCAATAATTCAAATATAAAACAACAAAAAGCACTTGACCCAAAAATAACTTCAACCTTTATAAACTGCAAATTGGGCAAAAAATTCACCAATAAAAAAAACACCTACCTCTTCTAGAAATCAACATTCCTCTCCTTATATAAGGCTATAAGTAATCTCATCCAAAGTTACATAAAGCTTTCCACCTTTACATGCCAAAAGGCCTAGAAAACAGACTACGTAATCTATCCATAACACCGAAATCTGCAGCCCTGATAAAAACAAAGAACATCAATTAGACATCAAAAAACTTGTGCTCCGATCTACTGCCCCAGATTAACTCCTTAAAACCACACAAACTCTAATCTCACCACAACCCATAAAACAAAAAATTCAAAAAACACCCAACTGAAACCCATGGGGATGCCTGATTGAAAAGAACATTAACAGGTAATAAAAAATCTGCCCCACTCCCAAACAACTCCCTACCACAAACGAAGCATTAAGAGGTCAAAATAACTCCCCCTCCCCCAAACACCACTGCAATATCCTTGCACAACACTACTCAAATATCCAACAACCCCACTCACCCAAATAACAAGAAAGATAATATGCAATCTTAAAACAAACAAAATTAGAATACCAATCCCAACCCCAATCACTACACAAGAATTACTTCACTAATCAAAAACCTAAAAACTCCCAGTGTGGCCCAGACAACAATTTCTAACCTCCCAACTTTGGATCAACAACTATTTCACTCATTACAAATATTTCAACAAGATTTCCCAATTATATCTCCACATACTGGAAAAAAGCAATAATAATACCCAAACTAAAAACATGAAAGGACCCAAAGAAGTATCCTTCATATTAGCATTTCGATCCTTTCCCCTGGTGCAAACTTATGGAGAAGATCATACTCACCAAAATCCAACTCCACTTCACTTCCCAAATCAAAAAGATAGAGGTAGTAATTCTACATACAATCTCAACCGGTTAATATGCATTACATAACATCATAAACGGATTAAACAAAATCCCATCCTACATAACAATACTCCTAGCCACGCCATTAAGTAAAGACTTCAACACAGTACCCAGACACAAACTCATTCAAAAAATCCTAAACTCAACCATTTTACTAAACAGTTATAAAAAATGCTACTAATTATCAATATTCGGAAAGACGATTGCACGGTATCCAGCAAACATAAATCTCAAAAAACTGTAAAATTAAAATAAAGTTACAGAACCAGATATTCTTTCCCATTCCTGTTCAACCTTTTTACACTGACATCCCCACCTCCCATTAAAACCATAAAATACTGCATGACATAACCAATCCAAACCCCTCAGACCCATGTAACTACATTCATAATCAGACTAATGCCTAAATCTTCTAGAACTGGTTGGTCTTCAAACAGAATGACAGCTTCTACCGAAAAAAATGATCTATATACCTTGATTGCACCACTTGACAAACACAATTAATCATTAACCCAAAGTAACTCTAAATAACTCCCATCATCTCCCTAAGCAAAACACCCAAAATTCTCTGAATAACCTTCAACACCACTTCACCTTTACACCTCACATTTAAAAAACATCACAAACACAGCAAACAGAAAACTAATCTTAAATTGAAGCTTATCAACGAAATTCTTCAAATGAAGTTACCAGAGTGGTCCTCCTCATACAAAAATTCTCAAGAAAAAAAAATCATGGTGGATCAATAGTCTGGTACCCTCAAACGTCATCTACCAACAAATCAATGCAATAATGTAAAATATCCTTTTGTCGAAAATAAAACCACATAAATCCACACCTACACAAGGAAACTAAAATTTTCCTTATTAAATCATTTGAACATGGATAGAAAACACAATTCATGCCAAGGCTCTCAACCCAATTCACAACTACTAAAAGATCACACTATACAATCGTGTTAAAATCACACTCCCTACTCTGTTGCCCTTATTACAGCAAACTGTTTAGAACCAATTCTCCTTCGCTCCAGACACCACAATCTTTCTCAATAAATAATTCATTTATATTTTACATCAGCAAATTACCTCAACAATCAACCCACCAAATCACCTCAAACCCCTGCCCCCCTGAAATATCAGCAACACAAAGCACACTACCACAAAAGATGCAATCCCTAATTTCTATATTGAGGCTACCGAACATCCACCTAGGCCCCCAGAAATCAGACAACAGGGTTTGACTTCCAAGACACCACTCTCCTCTACTCGGCTGCAAAGATGACTATAATGTCTGCACAGTAGATTCACCTCCTACTAAAGTGGCCCCTACTCACTCCCTCAGAAACACATATAGATATTCACTCATAAAGCAGACCTTGGCTCCACCGCAGTGGAGGTGCTAGGTTTCTAGAGATGACATGGACTCCCCCAAATAAAAGGGCCTAGGCATAAATAAATAAATAAATTAAAAATGTAAAAAAAATTAAATAAATATACATTTATATATATATATATAATATATATAAGTATATATATAATATATATATATCTATATATTATATATATATATACCGTATATATATTATAATTATTATATATATATATATATATAATATATATATATATACCGTAATATTATATATATCCGTATATATAATATACTATATATATATATATATATATATATATATATATATATATATATATATATATATAATATATATATATATATATCTATATTATATTATCCGTATATATATATATATTATATATTAATATATATAATATATTATATATATTATATATATATATATATATATTATATATATATATATATAATATTATCTAATTATATAATCTCTTGAAGGCAAAGGTTCAGAAGTGGCAAGTTTTGATAAATTAAGTTTTTAGGCAATAGAGCTTAATTTTCTGCTGATCAGAAGAAATATATGTGTTTCAGCTTTCCATGATGATACTCGTTGTTCCTGTAAAATCCAACCTATGAAAGAGAAACATAAATTAAACAATTTTTTTTAAACATCTTGCAGTGACTTCAAAACAAATTGTTGGCTTCAAATAATATATATAGTTAATATATATTATTATATAATATATTTATATATAATATATATATAGTATATATATTATATATATATATATATATATATATATATAATAATAATAATATATAAAGAAAATGCAAAACAAAGTTTGCAAATTGAAATTCCAGTTGGCCCATTTACAAAAGTAATTTCAAAAAATTTAAAATTATTTTTTCCTTTAATTCGTTGGTACCGTAAAATTACTAGATTGTTGCTTATGAACGGATTGATAATAAATTTAAATTTCCGTTATTATAATATATATATATATATATATATATATATATATATATATATATATATATTATATATATATGTATAATATACTATATATATATATACGGTATTAAATATATATAATTAATATATATATATATATATATATACTATATATATAATATATAATATATATATATATATATTATATATATATATATATATATATATTTATATATATTATAAAATTTCGGTAATACTACATCTAAAACTGCATGGTATTATATGAAATTTTTATATATTTATATATATATATATAAATATATTTAATATTTTATGGGTTCACCTTTTAAAGAAAGTGATGGAATGTAGAGTCAATAAATAAAAATTGGTAACAAAATAAATATTCTCTAAAATAATAATTTAAAGTTGGAAACCCTATGTTATTTGATTCTTGCTTTAAATTACTGAAAATATGGAACATTAAACATTCTAAAAATGCAGGGAGATAAAAATAATTTCTAGATATAATATTTTCTTTCCATTCAAAATATTGTAATAGAATTTTTTAATAATGTTTTAAATAACGCAAACTATGTTTAAATAATCTTGAGTCTTTGAGGTTTGATTAATAAGAGAAATTTTTCACCCTATATGAGAGTGTCACAGCATGCAAAGATAATTTTTTTCTTTGAAGTGTGTCATTTCCTAGATCCTCAGTGGTAAAAGCCAAAGTGCTCTACATACAGTTTAAGTAATGTTAACACCTTTTTTTTTCTGTGGCAAAATTAATAATTTTATAACTTCCTCTAAAAAGATAAAACCATTTTAGGTCTCACAACGCCTGGGAAAATTGGAATAAGTACTAAAAAGTGTAAGGTTTATATATATATACTATATATATATATATATATATATATATAATATATATATATCTATATATATATATATATATATTATATACATATTTTATATAATCACGCTATCTATATATATAAGTATAGGCCTATAATATATATATATAATTCTTATGATGCTGCAGATGTCATTTTTTCGCATCCGCGGATGCGGATGTTTGATTTTAACCATCCGCGATGCGGATGCGGATGTTTTAATATATATATATATATATATATAATATATATATATATATATATATTATATATAATATAATATATATATATATATATATATATATCGAGTTTTAGCCACATCTATTAATATAATTGTTAAGGTGCGGGACCGGGGACCCACTCCAAATGGAACCCATCACCTCTTTCCCTAACCTCCCGACCTGTAATTGAAAGAGATTTTACTGGATTATAACCCTTTTTGCCCTAGTATTTGAATTCAAATCTGGGAAGGGTTGTGCTTGAGAGACAATTCAATTTTCTGCCTTTTCTGTTTTTCGTGCTGAGAGTCTTTTCTCTTTTCATCAAATATATTCACCATTGCTAAATACCTTCTCACTTGGAACACTAGTTGGAGGACAAGGCAAGCGTATTTCCTTGCAAGTTTAAAGCGTTGGAGGAGCGTGGTAAAGCATTTGCATTTTGCTTAGTTGGAGAGCGAGCGGTGCGGCAGCCGGCACGAGCTGGATGGATGCGTGCATGTTTGATTGTGTGTGTATTCGTGAGTTCGTTTTTGTTTGTCTGTGGGTGAGTGGAGGGGTGGTTTTCAGAGTCATGGTGGGCGGACGCGCAGAGGTCGTGTGATAATGGGTGTGGTGGTTCTTCATCACTGTACGGACCGTAGTAGGAATTCTGTCCGAGTGAATCTTGTTGATGGGATTTAGTGTAGAGAGAGATGTTGGTTTCTGCATTAATGGGGGGGTGCGAGGTTTTTGGGTGTGCCTTTTATGGAGTGGGCTTAGCGGTTAAGTAGACTTGTTTCGGATTGAAGGTTTTGCGCTTGCAAGTTTACTCGAGAGCGTGTAAACATTTTGCTTAACTTCCACCAACTGGGATGTGAGTCATCAGGTGAGAGCGAGAGTGGCGTGTGTGCGTGGTGAGGGAGTTTTCAAATTCATTTGCACTACATCTGCGGTTATAGTCTGTGTTTTCTTCATTCTCTCTGACTGTAGAATTCTTCCATTGAATCTGTTATTTATTTTTAATTAATTCTTTGTTTTTTTCTTTTTAATGGTTGGCCGAATTAATAAAGTTGTTACGGATTGAGGTTTTTCAATTAAAGATCTCTGAGTAATGGATTAGGTGCTTAATATCATTTACAAAATAATAATTTTGCTTTATTTCGAGAATCTAAGTAATTGCAATAGTATGAAGGTCATTAATTTTTCCACAGAACAAAGCGTTTTTTTCTACCTCTAGTTGAATTACATCTTTCATTCTTTTTTAAAACCGTCCCAATCAGCATGCATTTAAAAGATGGTTCAAAATGCTCGTTAAGCGCTTGACGATTAATGGTATTAAATAAGAGACAGAAGCTGTAGAAGGCGCTGATTTTTTTGGTAGTTTCTTCAATGGTTTCAATAGCTTAATGCCGTGTGATATGATGTCATTTTCCAAATTAATAAGGTTGTTAACTTTTGGGAATACAAACTGGCGTACGAAGCAAGAAATTCTTTGAGGAGCAATACCATTCTTTTCATCATATGATGTGTACTCTTTCCAGTGAGTTGGAAATGTCTTTGATAACATTAAGATACGGAATATATCAAGCCGTTTTTGAATATCCTTTCACTCATTTCATTTTTCCATTTTATTTTATTTGATTCATCTTAATATTTTTATTATATAAATTCTTTTATTCAAATCTCGACAATAAACATCCGCAGGCAAAAGCGCGATGCGGATCTTTAATAATGTTTTTTCGCCTCCGCGGATGCGGATGCGATGTTTACCTGCATCACTAATAATATATATTATAATATATATATATATATATATATATATATATATATATATATATATATATATATATATATATTAATATTATTATAATCTAGTTTTTCCAATTAAAATCTGAAATCAATCAAATAAATTTATTTCCATTGTGGTGAATATAAAGTTAACATTTCTTCTTGGATTGGAAGAATTAATTGTTTTTCTTTTCATGTTCCTATCATACTAAAAGAGGATGATTTAAATAATATTGATTTCTCTCAAAAATATTTAATCTCTTCTTTCCTGGCTATATTTAATTTCTGCTATCAGAAATAAAATAATTCTATTCTTTTATTTCTTGGAAACAGATTTTAAAAATACATCTTTCTGTACATTTGTTTTTGCCAGATAGATAAAAACCATCTGAACTATCCTCACTACTGCTGCATATTTCTTGTATATTGGTTAACTTTGATTACTAGATTTTAATATCTCTTCAATAATCCAAGTTTTTGCAGCTTCTTTAAGTTCATTATGCAATAACTGAACTAGGAAGTGTTTCAGCTGTTTTTGAAACATAGGATCTATTTTTAAGAATATTGCAAACTTTTACTGGAGAAAATCTTT